>CANXYC010430699.1:0-22791 GCA_948193065.1 Aleurites moluccanus | reverse complement strand
CATCTTCGGCTATCTTCTCTTTCTTGCTCCGGCCGAGGACGCACATGTATAGACCCTTCTTAGTTAGATAGTCGCTCCATGATATGATGTCCACTATATTTTGTGATCCATTTATTGATACATGTACTCATTAATTTTTGTACTGTAATTATGTGTGCGCTCGTACGAATAGTAGTTGTATGCTTAGGTGCGCCACAGTACGTTTTCTTTACAATTTCTGTGGCTATAGCATAGATGGAATATAGGAACATCTTGGTGGTATGTATGGATACGTTGAGATGGGTTTATATTCTATTAAATTATTCATGGAGAAAATGAATGGTATTGGCTAATTTGCTTAGTTGAATGATATGGATGATATGCTATGTTGAATGTAATATTGTTTGTGTTTTGGAGAATGAGTTGAGATATGTATGAATATTATTGGGAGTATGTTTGTTTGTCTTTGCAGGAGGTAAGTGTTAATATTATAGGGGAAACTCTGTCCATTTCTCCGCAGAATTTTATTGTATTGAAAAAAAAATATTAGTGAAATTTTATAAATAGATTAGACTTGTAACTGGAGTTTTTCGTGGTATTGGTTGCGAAAGCAGTTCCAGTACCCTAGGACCGTCACAGCCCAATAGTATGGTATGTGATAGATAACAAGTGATTCTTCTTGTTGGAAAAAAAAAAACTTATAGAGTTTAATAAAAAAAAAAGACTTCTGAAATTTATAACATAAATATGGAACTTTATTTAAGGATTATATTCAAATTTGGTAAATTCAAAACTAGTAAATTCAAGTCAAGAATTAAATGTGACTTAAAAAAATTTTTAATAATGCAGATAGAAAATTGATTGAAAATGAAATTATCATATGCAATTTGGATTAGATGAAAAAATATATGGACGTTTTAGTATAATTTTAGAAGACAATTTAGTATAATTTAAAAAAATATAGATATGTTAGAGTAATTAATCATATTTAAGTTAATTTTTAAAATTTTGACTAATAAAAAAAAATTAAACGAAGGAATCCTATAATCTAATTAAAGCAAAATATAAATTTTTTTTAATATAATTTTAAAAATATAAAAATAATTTATTATAATTTAAAAAAATAAAAATAATTTAGTATAATTTAGAGAAATATAACAATGTGAGAATAAATAATCCTATTTTAAATTACACAAATAAAATCTCATATAAGATTGTGATCTCCGGGACAAGTTGAAACAACCTGCGGTTAAGTTTCATAATCAGATTGCCCCATTTGGCTTCAATAGCAATTGCTGAAATCACACGAGCAACGTGGAATTTTATTTGGCACCACGCCATTATATAATTTCTTCTGTAGAGGTCAATGTTGAAACCGAAGTGAAAGAAAAATGGCGGATACAAATGCCACCGCCGTAATCTCCGCCGGTGCTCGGTGCCTGAACGACCTGCCGGAAGAAATTCTTACTTACATCCTTTCCTTTCTGTCCACCAAATCAGCCGTCCAAACCTCTTTAGTCTGCCGGAAATGGAGAAACCTCTGGTGCAGACTCTCTTCCCTCCACTTCCCATATTCCACCACCACCACCACCACCACCACCACCGTCACCCCTCGCTCTATCGTCGACTTTATCAGTCAAACCCTCATCCACCGAACCTCAACTTCTGCTCCTCTCCGTAAATTCTACCTCGAATTCGACTTCAAAGAAGGTCTCTACTCCTCACATGTGGACTCATGGATACGCTATGCAATTCACCACCATGTGCAAGAACTGGAGCTCGATTTCTTCATCAGTAGAGAATTCCAAATTAAGAATTCCTCTGATATAGAATCGGTTTACGATTTCCCTTTCTTTTTGCTTAAACATGGGCGAGTTGAGGTTTTGAAGCTCACAAAATGTCATATAACTTTCCCTAGTAATGTGGCTTCCATGGGACTTAACTCTCTCAGATCTGTTAATCTTGATCAGGTCAATTTAAGCGATGAAATGGTATCTAATTTGGTTTTTGGGTGTGGGAATTTGGAACGTTTATCTCTCGAGTACTGTTATGGGATGAAGGATGTGAAAATTTTTTCTTTGAAGCTCAAGTCTTTGAACCTTAATTACTTTGCTTGCGATGATGGGTCGATTGAGATTTGTTGTCCAAATCTTGGGTCATTAGAGATGATTGGTTTTCTGGTGAAGAAGTATGATTTTAAGGACTTATCAAGTCTAGTTGAAGCTGGTGTTGCTTTCTTGCATATGTTGAAGTATTATAAACATTGGAGTCAGGTTGTGATGTCTCTTGTTCATGTGAAGCGTCTTACAGTACAGAATTGGTGGTTTAAGGTAAAATCTATTCTGCAATTTCATGTTTTTTTTTTTAAGAAATAAAAATCTTTATAAACTCTTCCATTGAACAATTTTATATACTATGTCGTTGATCTTGGTGTGATTTTGTTTTGTGCAATGTGTTTCTTTTAGAAGCAAGTCTGACTGCTATTTGATCATGCCAGCATTTTTGTTTTTTAAGATTAGACTGCAATGTGTTTCTTTTTTTAACCTTTTTCTGCCAATTCACAAGTAGTTGTTGATTGTTATATTTGATTATGCAGGGAATCAAATGAATATGGAATTCATATTATTGCAAATGAATTTCATATAAAATTCATTGGTTAAATGAATTCTTGTCTTTGGTTTCTTTCTTTTTAATTGATAGAATCCATTTTAAATTTTGAAGTCATTGTGAAAATTTTGAAAATACTCTTTTCACAATTCATTTGCAGATTCTGATAATTTTGATAGACATTGCTTAAGCATAACCAATTTCATATAATTAATGATATAGAGATTCAAATGCATTTTTGAGGTTCCTAATGATTTTCAAATGAATTCCCCTAAATTTTATCTCAATTCGTATATTTTAGCTCTTAGTAACCACTAAATTATTATACTTTATAACTGGGTTGAATTTCGGGCTCTGTGTTCTGACTGTATACCTATACTCACAGAGATATGTAAATCTAGTAGCTTTCTTATCTTATATGAATGTGGAAAGGAGTATTGTGCGTATCTGGTGCAAACTTCCGTGAATATGTTTTTAGGATGGTAGATTTCAACTTTCTTCTTGTTATTATTTTCAGGGACATTTATTTTCTGGACATTGTTTTCAAATGTTTAATAACAGACATACAGCTTTGTTTTCATATGCAGCTTCTTGCTTCGAAGGATGCTTTTTTCAGAAGTGCTCTATTTTATAACCTCAGGCATTTAGAGCTAAGAACAGAATATTCGAAGTCTGATGTGCTTGGTATAGCTGCATTACTTGAAATTTCGCCCAACCTTGAAACGTTGATCCTAGATTATATTTGTAAGATAGATAAAGATGTAAGTTATCTCCATAATTCTAGCAATTCTGGCTATGTATGGGGCTATGCTCTTCTTATTTTACTTGTTTCTGATCTTTGATTTCCAGGAAGGCCTCTCAGAGGAGCTTCTAAATAAATCGATTAATCTCACTCCGACAAGCCTCCGAGTAGTGGAAATAAGAGATTTCAGGGAAACAGAGGAAGTAAAATTCTTCTTGTCACTTTTATTTGAGCATGGAGAAGTTCTGGAAAAGATTGTTTTGGTTCCTCCAACAGTGGGTGATGCCGAATGTTCAGTAATGATTCTGCATAAGAAGTCCCCTTAGGTACATTTCTAAGTCTCAGGTTTAAGAATGTGAGAGGTGAAATCAGATCTGTATTTACCAAAAAGTCCATATTATGGAGGAACATGTTTTAGCTTACAGATATTTAAGTCTAACAGAAAAACATGTCATTTTCCTACCCTATCGGTGCTTAAGCTTTGATTTTCTGTTACCTGTTTGCGATAGGCTCATAGTTATGGAGGTTGTAGTAGTTCAGCTGTGATTTGAGAGTCATATGCAGTGGTTCTTATCGAAATCAGTATAAACTTTTTTTCTTCATATATTTGTTATTAGTCTTCAATTATGATATTTACTATACCTAGAGTTTGTGCTTTTTCCGCTTTCTCTTTGATTGGGCAGGGTGAAGAGGGAAAAAAAATCCATTCTATGATTTCAAACCCTGGAAATTGAGTCTTATTGGGAATTGATGTATGTTTATTGGGAGAAATCCCATTGCATTCTAGCACTAAGGTTTCACTTTCTATATTTTTGTATATTCACATTCATTTTCTGCCATCGCATCAGTAAGTCTCCTTCTATCCATGCTTCTTGTCTTTGATATAAAATTCATAACAACTTTGCATTTTCATAATATCGTTGTATTGTAATTGCAGTAGCTTCAGCTGTCATTCATTGCCTGGAGATGGTAAAGTAACTACCATTCTTGGCTACGTTAGATACGTTATCAATCCAATGATTTGAACACATTCTATCCTTATTTAAAGATAGAATTATTGGATTTATGACGCAGCGTATCAGAAACTTTCATCAAATTGAGAATAATAATAATGTTAACAAAACCAGAGAGTGGCGCATGCTCTCATTTGACAGAAAATGGGCTAATTTGAGTTAGAAAGTTGTGAGGTTGATCTTTTCAATTGAATAAAATGAGTAGAAATTCACGTGCAAGGTTGTACAGGTTCCTTTTTGAAAGCAGTATACATGCTTTCTGTGCGGTTTACGGAATCAACCAGTTTAGATTACATAATTATTTGCTGTTATAATTTTTTATTTTTTTACTATATATATCTATGATCTGAATTGAATATATATAGTGAAGGAAAGCATCATGCCCCAAATTCAAGATGGTTTGCATTTTTACTAAACAACTATTAATATGTTAACTTAGGTGTTGTTAACCTTTTTATGCTGTCAAAAAGGAACCTTTCGTTCTGAATATTAAATCTGTTAGTGATGCAAGTAGTTCCATTCTTTAGTGTGTTTTTCACGAAGTAATTTCACTGCCTCTTTGAGAGTACCATGTAATTCTGGATAAATAAAAGGATTAATTATTATTTTTCATGTAAAATAATCTCATACACTAAATTTCTGATGATTTTTTAAAAATACATTAACTCCCCCAGATAAATGTTATGATATAATATTAAATCTTTTCGTCCAATTTTGTCATTAATCAATCCTATAAGTATAATAAAAAAATAAAAATGTCCTTACTATTTATTTTTAATTAATTATATTTTATTTTTGTTTTAAATTTTTTTTAAAATTAAAAAATATATTTTCATATTTTTTGACAAATTTTAAAATAAAAAATAAACAAAAATATTTTTTATTTTAAAAAATAATTTAAGAAGTAATTAAATTATTTCTTTTAAAATTTTTTAATACAAATAAAAAATTTATTTTCATATTTTTGATAAATTTAAAAATAAAAAGTAAAAAATATTTTTTAAAAAATATTTTTATTTGTTATTTGTTATTTGTTATTTTTTATTTTCAATTTTTTTTTAAAAAAAATAAAATAAAAATATTTTAAAAAAATATTTTTATTTTCAAATTGGGTTAGTTTCACTCATAGTCCTTCAATTTAAGCTTAATCACTTTATAGTCATTTAATTTTAATTTGTAACAGTAAAATCACTCTTCAAAAAATAAATAAACTTTTAATTACATTTTGATCCCTAATTTTCAAAAATCTTTTTCATTTAGGTCCAAAAATTTTTAATTTGTTAATTTATGGATGAAATTTTTAGAGGAAATTCATTAGTCCTTGAAAGAGTGTATAACGGAATAAAATAATTTTCGATTACAGAAAGAAGAAAACACCATTTGATGCAGTGAGAATATTCTTGGGTTTATGGAAAAATTAAATATAGGGACGAGATAATTAGAATTGATCCTATTTATAAAAATGATCCCTTAGAAAATAATATTGCCTATGAATATTATGATGTATCTGATATAATAAAATTTTTAGAAAGACGGTGTCATGTATTTAGTCAATTAGCCATTATAGATCAAAATACTTATTTAGTGACTTATAGAACTTCTAGCTAGAGTAACAATCCTAAAAATGATTATTTAATTTGAAAAAAATTGCACTTCAGAAAGATTGACTTTTTTCTTGCTGTTTGGAAAAATTCTCTAGGTCTAGATAGTTGGGTAACATTTTTAGAAGAACGAGATAGAATTACAAATACACCCAGTGTTAGTAATTCTAGATAAATATTGGGAAGGAAGATAGAGAAGAAAGTTTTAGCTCAAATTCTTCAGGATTGATTTCATTTCAAAATATTCATAATGAAGTGAGCCTTTTCCTTGAGCAGTTGCATGCAAAAGGAAAGAGATAATTTCACTGGTAGTTCTTAAAGTATTGACTAATGTACATTGTAGTCCTTAATATTTAAAACATAACACGAAAATCCTCAGACTTTCAACTTACTTTCACTGGCAATCCTTAACTGTCCAAAATTATTGTTATTTCTATTTTAACCCCCCAAAGTCCTTTTCTTTTTTCAAAGAAATTTAAAAAATCCATTTTCTTTATAACTTGACTCTGATACCATTCAAGGTGAGCTTGCTCTCCCTCTAATTAGTCTGTTAGGCGAAATTATAGAGAGATACTCCTAAAGATCTTCAAAGGGTTTTTCTTTTATTTCTGATTTCTTTCAGCTTTTTATACTAGTTGTGATAGTGAGAACTAGCAACAAAACCTAAAGGGCCTTTGTTCTCGAGGAAAAAATCCTCAAACTCACTTTGTCTAAGAGTCAACTGTTCTAAATTCTTAAACAGTTTGTCTATAAAATTATTTAGAGAGTCTAAATAATTTATAATATAATTTAATAACCATATTACTGGATCCTTGCCTACACCGTGATATAGGTGATGACAATCGAGATAAGGGCAACCCGAAGAATTATTGGTCATCCAATAATCGTGTAAAAGCACTAAGCCTTTCTAGATAATGAAAATTATTAAATTCAAGTTATTGGTCTAGAAAATTTTTAAGTTCAAGGTCTTCTCTTCTAGGCCTCTTAAGTCTTTCAATCCTTTTTATAGTAACAGGTAATTCTCTTATTCTTTGTTCATATAAAGCAAAGAAATGGTCATGTAGTCTAAGACTGGTACTCAACTCTTCTCTCTTAGCTTGAGTTAAAGCTAGACCTCTAAGCTAATTTCTATTAGCATATCGGTTGGAAGACAAAAACGTTTAAACATAAACTAAAAACATTTATAATATATATACCTTTGTAGACTGGGTCCATTAAGCTTCCGCAACAGCTTCAACCCTCCTTCCAAGCTCGTAACTAGGAATACCTTCCGGGAGGTATGGATGATATGACTTACTGCCCTTTTCTTGGTTAGGTTTTACTGCAATACTCCTAGATATCATACCGTTTTGAAGGATGAAAGATATATAGAAGCAAAATTATCATACAGATAAAGACTTGAAAAATATTGTTCTTAAAGAAACTTTGCATTTTATTTCGCTCCCCTTCTTCAATAAGCTGAAGAGGTATATATAGACTTTTTACAAACGAAGCTGGTGTTTGTATTACTGTTTTTCAGCTTAAAAGAAAAATAATTAAGACATTACAATAATTAAGATAGGTAGCTGGAATAGTATGCCAGCTTTACAAAACTACAAAAATAAATGGACAGTTGGTGCCTCCAGTACTGTTTTCCAGCTGTATTCAATACAATAATTAAATAAAGATAATGATTGCTTTAATTTTACAGCTAAGGAGTCAGTTCTTATCTAGAGATAAGTTCTTTTCATCGAGACCACAAATTTTAAAGCTACTTTGGCCGATAGTGCTTTAATATCTATAGCTACTTCTGAAAAGTAATTCCTCATTTATCACGTTGAGGCTAACGTCATGGATATCATTTTTTGTCACTCCATCTGTGAGTTACTGACTGGAGCATCCATACTTTCTCTTAATTTTGCATAATCCCTAGCCATCTCTTTTGCAACATATTGCTCTCTGAACTGAGCAACCTTCTTCTAGACCTTCATGGTTTCAAGTTGAAATCCAAGCTCGGATCTAAATCCACTAGTCTCAGAAATAATTTTTATGCTTCTTCTCGTCCCTTAATCATGGACAATACTCTTGTAATGGGAGTATATTGGGACTAGATATGTAATACCCTAGGAAACCTATCTTGAATGCATGATATAGTTCACAGTTTACGGTTTGAAATCATTGAAATAATTGAAAATAATTTTAGAGACACAGTTAGAATGCAAATGAGATACTCTTCTTGAAATCATCGGTGTCGGAAACACTACCGAGAAAATAGCAGTTCGATCAACAGATGAATTTTTGATTTTGACTAAGGGGTAAATAACCATACATATGCGTGTGTAATTATGGTAAAAATAAAGAGGTGAAAAATATTTAGGAACACTGAAAAAGTAAGTGATGGCAAAATCGTAAATAAATGGAACTTTGAGGGGTATAGTGAAAAGTGGTCTGTCTGAGTTTCAGAATGGCTCTGAAACTATTTTTATAAATAAGTATAAATAAAAATAAGCCTTTCGAATCCCCACTTTGAAATCCAATTCTCAATAGAATTGTCAGAATAAATTATAGAAGAAGTTGGGGTCAAAGTATAATTACTTGATAGTTTAATGACCAAAATGAAATTTGCCATTATGACTTAATATATAAGAAATGCCTTAAGAAAATTTTGTTCATCTTCTTCTTCCTTCTTCCATATGGTCGAACCATCTCCCATCATTGTCTCCACCATTTTCAAGTAATTTCCTTAAAGAAAAACCATAATAACCTTAAACACCAACCTTGTTCTTCCATTCTCCATCATTGATTTGGTTGAAATCACAAAGGAAACCTAGGATCCATTAAAGGACCATTTTGGATGGGACTACACCTTCGGATAAAAAGTTAGTTTGTTTGATTTTATGGTTAGTTTAGATGATTTAGATGATGAATTGGACATGTTTTGTGTTTGATTACATCAATTGATGCATTTGAACACTTTTCCCTCATTTCCAAACTCTAATGGAAGTTATTTGATTTAGCCTTTTGATTTTGTATTAGTTTATGTTATTTAAGCTTAGAATATGTTAATTGGAGGCTAATGGATGATTAATTTGCGGTTAATTTGTTATAGAAAATCAAGATTTGCCAAAGTTGCCATTTTTGCCTCCTTTGAAGTAATAGGTGAAAAATTAATTTTCCAAGGCAATTTGGAGTGCTAGGTGAGTTTAATATGCATCAAATTACATGTTTATAACATTGAAATGTTGATTGGAAACCTATATGAAAAGCCCCATTTTGGCCGAACCAACATACACTATTCATGCCCTTGTTTTTGCTTTGTTTTTCCTTTGAATTCCTAAGCCATTTTGATCCTTTGATTGATGTTTAATGTTGTATATTTATTGCCTATTGTGTTGCCTTGAATGTGACCTTGTTGTTGGTTAATTGGGCAATACCAACATTGCACCAAAACCTAACCTAATGGCTTGTCCAACATTGCCCACCAAGTGTTTGATGAAATGTCTAGTGTAATTTGTCATAGGCCTATCACTTTTTCATCCATAGGCATACCATTTGAATACCATTGTCGTCAGCGATATTGACATGCCAATTATGTCAACCATTTACCTATGTATAACCAACCTATGTTCCATTCCATTGTTAATTATCAAACCAATTGCCATTACATATTTATTGATTATTGCTATTTGATTGTTTAAATTGCTACTTGAAATGATTGATATTGAGATATTGTTACTTGATGATACCATTTTTGTATAATGGTATCTAATGACTTGTTTCACACTTGTATTGACCTTAATGTGGTTTGACAGAGCTGCCGCTCCGACAGGGTAGTGGGTATATACTGTCGGCAATGTGTACATTGTTTATTGATACCCTAACTGGGAAGGGTTATTAGTCCTAGCCATAAGACCTGATCAGTCTTATGTTTATTGATATGAGATTGACTATATGTTTACACACAGTCTATGTGTTTTATGGCCCTATATCTGTCTTATCCATATGATACCATTCCTTGATATGAGTTTTGACCTTACAGTCATTCCCTGTAATTGATTCTGCATTTTGATTTTATTGAACAGATTGTCATTATTACTTCCTCTGTTATCTTTTATTATTGATCCAAGTTATTTTTATTGGCGATGCATATTAGATTCATTAAGTATCTTATGTACTTACTATTTTCCTTGTTTACCATTTTCAGGTGTAGAGTAGATAGCAAAATCCCAACTTCTGACTCTCTGTGGATTTCTGCAAACTTTTATAGCAATGTAATGATATTAATTACAGTATTTTGGATGTTCATGTTCTAGCTGCTTCATGGGGCATGTATGGGTTAGTTAGACTATGAATATGTATATATGATATATTATGGATTATGAGTATTGATATGATTTATTATGATGGATGTTACAACCAACAACATTATAATTACAAACAGTTTACAGAATAACAAAATGAATAGTAACTAAGTAAATTGATTATTTAATTGATGGTTATAGATATTGCATGTAATACTGGGTTCTATGAGTACCAGTCGCCATTGGAATCTCCTGCATCCTAGGACCATCGCGATCCAAAATCGAGTCATGACAGAGGTGGTATTAGAGTCCTAGGTTACAGATGAATAGTATCTGAATTACAGAGGAATAGTGACTAAGTACAGAATGGGTAAAATTAATTAAACCATGGAGCATAGGAATTCCTGTATCGTCTTTTACTGTATTCGTCTAATATGTGTTAGTATTCAACGTATCTGTAATATACTGAGTACGCTTTTTATTTTTCTGACAGTTTATAGAGATATCCAACGATAGAGACAGGGATACCAGAGAGGTAGAGGTAGCCTTTAATGAGTAACTAGTCAGAGAGTATTCAGTTTCAGAGGGTCTGTCCAGATCCCGACAGACTACAAAGGATACAGAGAGGGGTGATGACCCATGGAGAGTAGAGATGATGAGGGGAATGATGGAGTTACATAGCGAATTGGTAGATTTGAGGTGGGAACATCAGAATATGCTGCCACCATCAGTTCCAGCAGTAGTGCAACCCCCTATTGCACCAGAGGTAGTGTTAGTCGCACTAGCTCCTGTATAGCCAGTTGTGGTTCCTGGGGAGCCTGTTGTATAGGGAGGCTGCCGAGTTATAGATGAGGGCAGAGTATGTATGTTTAGCTTTCTGAAGCTAAACCTGCTAGAGTTTAGGGGCGACAAAGGCGATGAGCCAATGGATTTTCTGGAGCAGGTTAAAAAGGTAGTTAGGAAACTACCTTATTCTGACATTAGAGCAGTGGAGTTGGTTGGGCTATTGCTAAAAGGGAAAGCCTAGACATGGTTTTCTCGTAGGATGGAGCCTAGATTGTATGTGAGCATCCTCCTACATGCTCTGAGTTTAGATAAGGGTTGATTGATGAGTTCATAACAGAAGGGGTGAAGACTAGAAATCTGATTCAGTTTGAACAGCTCGAGCAAGGAAATAGATCAGTAGAGGAGTATGCAGAGGAGTTCATCAAACTGAGTAGGTATGCCAGCCATATTGTTCCTACTGAGACGGATTTGTTTAGCAAGTTCAGGAGAGGTTTACATGCTTCACTTCACAATGCTTTATTGGCTATAGAGTTTACATCTCTGACTACTGTTATTGATAAGGCTAATCATATGGAGGAGAAATATAAGATAGAGAGGGCTAAGAGGGATCAGAAGACAAAAAGAGGACCCGGAGCACAGAGTAAGAGGGGGAGAGCAACTCCCAGCCTAGACAGAGTGAGCTAGTGCCTAGATTTGATCAGAGATCTCAATTTGGCAGTCAAAGGAGGAGGACGCAGAGTAGGGGTCCAGTAGTATAGTCAGCACCTGCATATTCCCAGGGTTCTTCTAGACTTGCTGCACAGATGCCCAGTGTGCCTATTTGTAGTTTCTGTGGAAGAAGACACGGAGGGGAATGTCGGCGTCAGTCGAGTGCCTATCTGAAATGTGGGTAGCATGGTCACTTTATCAGCAGATGTCCTTTATGGGAAGATCAGTAGCCATTTGCTTCAGTTTCTCAGCTTACAGTGCAGATGAGTTAGAATGTGGTTAGAGAAGCTCCTGGAAGTGGCAGAGGAAGAGGCCAGGCTCCTAGCAGCAGTTAGGCCCTAGCAGGCAGAGGTTAGGGGCGAGTCTTTGCAGTCAATACTCAGGAAGCACAAAGATCAGATAATATGATTATAGATACTATTTTGATTCAGATTGAGATTGCTAATGCCTTGTTTGATTCTGGTGCTACATATTCCTTTGTTTCACCTTAGTTTGCACTTAAATTGCATAAAGAGAGAAAATTGTTGAATGTGCCTTTAGAGATAGCTACACCGATGGGTGAGAGTATAGAAGTGGATTACTATTATTCTGATTGTGTGATTGAGATTGATGATAATATTTTGCGTGCTGAGTTGATAGAATTGCCTGTGTTAAATCTAGATGTGATTCTGGGTATGGATTGACTCATGACACATTGTATAGTCATTAATTGCTATGAGAAAAAGGTTAAATTCTAGCTTGAGGGGTAGCCAGAGTTTGAATTTCTGGGTGATAGACATGAGTTTAGAATCAATGTTGTTTCTGCTATCCAAGATAGAAGGATGATAGGGAAAGGCTGTTCAACATTTTTGGCCTATGTAATAGATGTACATAAGACTTCTGTAAAGCTTGATCAGATACCTGTAGTTCAGGAGTTTCCAAATGTTTTCCTAAAGAATTGCCAGGATTGCCCCCAGATAGGGAGATAGAGTTTGAGATTGAGGTGTATTCAGGCACCAATCCGATTTCCATTCCTCTTTATAGAATGGCACCAGTAGAACTGAAAAAATTAAAGGTGCAGTTGCATGAGTTATTGGATAGAGGATTCATTAGATCGAGCAGTTCTCCGTGGGGTGCTATGGTGTTGTTTGTAAAGAAGAAGGATGACACCTTAAGAATGTGCATTGATTATAGATAACTGAACAAAGTGACAATGAAGAACAAATATCCGTTGCGTTAGATAGATGATCTATTTGATCAGTTGCAGGGTGCCAGTCATTTCTCGAAGATTGATTTGAGGTCTGGGTATCACCAATTGAAGATTAAGAAGGGTGATGTACCTAAGACTGCTTTCAGAACCCGATATGGACATTATGAGTTATTGGTGTTGCTATTCGGGTTGACTAATGCACCAGCTGCATTTATGAATTTGATGAATAGAGTGTTTAAGCCATTCTTAGATAAGTTTGTCATAGTGTTCATTGATGACATTCTTATCTATTTCAGGAGTGAGGAGAAGTATGCAGAGCATCTGAGGATTGTATTGCAAACACTTCGAGAGCATCAGCTGTATGCTAAATTATCTAAATATCAATTCTAGCTAACTGAAGTGTGTTTTCTTGGGCATGTGGTTTGTAAAGATGGTATTAAGGTAGATCCTCAGAAGATTGAAGCAGTTGCGAATTGGCCTCGGCCTATCAGTGTTTCTGAAGTCCATAGTTTTATGGGTATGGTAAGGTATTACAGGAGGTTTGTGAAAGACTTCTCTAGAATTGCTGCTTCGTTGACTAAGCTTACTAAAGAACAGGAGCCATATCTGTGGACTGATTAATGTAAGAGCAATTTTCAGACTTTGAAGTCTTGCCTTATGAGTGCTCCAGTGTTAGCATTGCCAGCAGAGGGTGAGAAGTTAATAGTATATTGTGATGCTTCTCGAGTTGGTTTGGGGTGTGTTTTGATGCAGATTCGGAAAGTAATTGCTTATGCTTCTCGGCAATTAAAGAAGCATGAAATGAACTATCCGACTCATGACTTAGAGATGGCGGTTGTGGTGTTTGCATTGAAGATTTGGAGGCATTATTTATATAGGTCTAAATGTGAGATATATACTGATCATAAGAGTTTGTAATATATATTTCAGCTGAAGGATCTGAACCTCCGGCAGCATAGATGGGTTGAGTTGCTTAAGGATTATGATTGTGAAATCCTTTACCATCTGGGCAAAGCTAATGTAGTAGCAGATGCATTGAGTCTGAAGTTTATGGGCAGTTTAGCTCGCATCTCGGTTAACAGGAGACCATTGATCCGTGAGATGGGGTAGTTAGTTGATATGGGAGTAAAGTTGGATTTTGGGATCCCAGGATCATAACCAGGCTTTGATAGCCCAATTTCGGATTAAGTCACTGTTGATTGATGATATTAAAGTGGCATAGAATAGGGATTCATATCTACTGAAACTTAAGGGAGATGTACAAAATGGCAAGATGTCAGAGTTTACAGTGGAAAATGATGTACTGAAGTGTGGGAAGCGGATATGTGTACCTGATATTGATGGATTGCGAGATTGGATGATGGGAGAGGCTCACTATTCATTATACAGCGTACATCCAGAGATTACCAAGATGTATCATAAATTGAGGGATGTGTATTGGTGGCCTGGTATGAAGAGAAATGTAGCACAGTTTGTCTCTACATGTTTAGCCTGTCAGCAGGTTAAGTTTGAGCATTAGAAGTCGTTGGGTTTACTTCAGGAGATCGAGTTGCCGGAATGGAAATGGGAACATGTTACTATAGATTTTGTAGTCGGTTTACGGAGGACTGCGAGGGGTTATGACTCCATATGGGTTATTGTAGATCGATTGACGAAATCTGTTCATTTCTTGGAAGTTAAGACCAGATATTCTGCAGCTCAGTATGCACAATTATATGTGGACAAAATTGTGCGACTTCATGGAGTTCCATTGATGATTATATCATATAAAGGTACACAGTTCACTTCTCGGTTTTGGCAGAAGTTTTAGGAGGCTATGGGTACTCAGTTATGGTTCAGTACTGCTTTCCATCCACAGACTGATGGACAGTTAGAGAGGACAATCCAGATTTTGGAAGATATGCTTCGATTGTGTGTTCTGGATTTTAAAGGTAACTGGGATCAATATCTGCTGTTAATTGAATTTTCCTACAATAATAGTTATCATTCTTCTATTGAAATGGCTCCATATGAAGCACTATATGATAGGAAGTATAGATCTCTAGTATGCTGGGTGGAACCAGGGGAAAAGCAGCTAGAGGGTCTAGAGTTGATTAAAGAAACAATAGAAAAGGTGCTTATGATTAGAGATAGGATGAAGATCGCTTTCAGTAGACAGAAGAGCTATGCCTATCCAAAGTGGAACGATGTTCATTTTCCAGTTGGTGACCATGTTTTCCTTAAGATCTCACCAATGAGAGGCATTATAAGATTTGGGAAGAAAGGGAAGATGTCACTAAGATTTATTGGTCTGTTTGAGATTATTGAGAAGATTAGCAATGTGGCCTATAGATTGGCTCTTCCACCTAATCTGAGCCATGTTCATCTGGTATTTCATATCTCTATGTTACGGAAGTATGTATCGGATCCATCACACATATTAGAGATACATGATATTGGAGTTAATGAGGACTTGTCGTATGAAGAGCTACCAGTAGAGATAGTTGATCGATAAGTCAGACAATTGCGAAATAAAGAAATCCCAATGGTGAAAGTACTTTGGATGAATCAATCAATGGAGGAGTGCACTTGGGAGAGCGAGCAGGAGATGAAGGACAAATATCCATTTTTGTTCCATCAATGAGGTATGTGTGTAATTTAAATTTGAGGATGAATTTATTTGAAGGGGGTAGAATATAATACCCTAGGAAACCCTATCTTGAATGCATGATATAGTTCTCAATTTGTGGTTTGAAATCATTGAAATGATTTGAAATAATTTTGGAGACACAGTTAGAATACAAGTGAGATACTCTTCCGGAAATCATCGGTGTCGAAAATACTACTGAGAAAATAGCAGTCCGGTCAACAGATGAATTTTTGATTCTAACCAAGGGGTAAATAACCATACATATGCGTGTGTAATTATGGTAAAAAGAAAGAGGTGAAAAATATTTAGGAATATTGAAAAAGTAAGTGATGGCAAAATCGTAAATAAATGAAATTTTGAGGGGGTATAGTGGAAGGAGGTCTGTCTAAGTTTCATAATGGCTTTGAAACTATTTTTATAAATAAGTATAAATAAAAATAAGCTTTTTGAAACCCTACTTTGAAATCCAATTCTTAACCAAATTGTCAGAATAAATTATAGAAGAAGTTGGGGTCAAAGTATAATTACTTGATAGTTTAAGGACCAAAATGAAATTTACCATTATGACTTAATATATAAGAAATGCCTTAGGAAAATTTTTCTCATCTTCTTCTTCCTTCTTTTATATGGTCGAACCATCTCCCATCATTGTCTCCACCATTTTCAAGCAATTTCCTTAAAGAAAAACCATAAAAACCTTAAACACCAACCTTGTTCTTCCATTCTCCATCATTGATTTGGTTGAAATTATAAAGGAAATTTAGGATCCATTGAAGGACCATTTCGGGTGGGACTGCACCTTGAGGTAACAAGTTAGTTTGTTTGATTTTATGATTAGTTCAGATGATTTAGATGATGAATTGGATGAGTTTTATGTTTGATTGCATCAATTGATGCATTTGAACACTTTTCCCTCATTTCCAAACCCTAATGGAAGTTGTTTGATTTATTCTTTTGATTTTGTATTAGTTTATGTTATTTAAGTTTAGAATATGTTAATTGGAGGCTAATAGAAGATTAATTTTTGGTTAATTTATTATAGAAAATCAAAATTTACCAAAGTTGCCATTTTTGCCTCCTTTGGAGCAATAGGTGGGAAATCAATTTTCCAAGGCAATTTGGAGTGCTAGGTGAGTTTAATAAGCATCAAATTACATGTCTATAGTATTGAAATGTTGATTGAAAACCTATATGAAAAGCCCCATTTTGGCTGAACCAACATACACTATTCATGCCCTTATTTTTGCTTTGTTTTTTCCTTTGAATTCCTAAGCCATTTTGATCCTTTGATTGATGTTTAATGTTGTATATTTATTGCCTATTGTGTTGCCTTGAATGTGACCTTGTTGGTTAATTGGGCATTGTCAACATTGCACCAAAATCTAACCTAATAGCTTGTCCAACATTGCCCACCAAGTGTTTGATGAAATGTCTAGTGTAATTTGTCATAGGCCTATCACTTTTTCATCCATAGGTCTACCATTTGAATGCCATTGTTGCCAGTGACATTGACATGCTAATTGTGTCAACCATTTGCCTATGTATAACCAACCTATGTTCCATTCCATTATTAATTATCAAACCAAATGCCATTGCATATCTATTGATTATTGCTATCCGATTGTTTAAATTGCTACTTGAAATGATTGATATTGAGATATTGTTACTTGATGATGGTTGTATAATGGTATCTAATGACTTGTTTTATACTTATATTGACCTTAATACAGTTTGACAGAGCTGCCGCTTTGTCAGGATAGTGGGAACATACTATCGGCAATGTGCACATTGTTTATTGATACCCTAACTGAGAAGGGTTTTTGGTCCTAGCCATAAGACCTGATCAGTCTAATGTTTATTGATATGAGATTGACAGTCTACGTGTTTCATGGCCCTATATCTGTCTTACCCATGTGATACCATTCCTTGATATGAGTTTTGACCTTACAGTCATTCCCTATAATTGATTATGCATTCTGATTTTATTGAACAAATTGTCATTATTACTTTCTCTGTTATCTTTTATTATTGATCCAAGTTATTTTTATTGGTGATGCTGTAACACCTCAACCTAAACCAGATTTGAACCTTTAAGGGGAACTTAGGGGGAAACTTTTCATTTCTTTTGAATTTGTTAATATTATGTATTTATGCATGAAATTGATAGTTATGCATGTTACATGAGTTTATTTTATGCATAGAAGTGGTTTAAAGGCTGTTAGGACAAAATTGGGAAATTTTGAATTTTTGGTGAACTGGGGGTAAAATGGTCATTTCGCACCCCCTTTGAATTTTGATGGAATTAACACTATATTTTAAGGTAGAAAAGAATTTAAAGTAGAAAAGAATTTAAGGACATGAAAATGATATTATTAAGTTTATTTGAATAATTGTTGGAGAATTAAACCTGGTTGAAAATAGTTTCCAGCAAGCTGCTCAATTGAGGTGCTTCTTCTCAACTAAGGCTATTTTGGTCTTTTCCTTTGCAATATGGAGTTATATAGTGTATGTAACCTTATGGAATCATTTTAGGCTTGATTAAATCTAACCATTGGATGAAAAGATGAAGAAATGGATGGTTGGATGGCTAGGTTTCACTAAAAGTACAATAAACCTAAAGCATAAGATCATTCCTTTGATATTTAACTTGATTTTCCCCACCCCTTCATTGTTCATCATCTTCCTTAAGCTAAAAGTTGCAACAACTTTCTCTTTCTTCCTTCCTCCATTTCGGCCAACCTTAGTCACCACCATTCCTTATTGTTTTCTTTCAATTTTTGATGGAAACATGTTAATTCCATCATCCTAAACACGAATATAACCATATAATCCAAGGAAAAACTTGAAAAAGTGACAAATTAATTCATTGAAGATTTTGAAAAACTTTTGGTAAGTTGTTGGTTTTGGAATTCTTTTTATTCAATTATGTTTATAAGATGTTCCTTGATGTTTATTAGTGATCAAAACATATTTTGTATGGTTAGAATTCAAAAGGTTGGATTGAAACCCTAATAGGAAGAACTTTGAATCAAAGTGTTGTTTTGATGGATTATTTGCTTCAAATGTTGTTTATTTGATTTGTATAGCATGAATTGATGGTTGAATGATTGAAACAAATTGATTTGGAAGTAAAACTACCTAGGTCGAATGTGAGGAGCTTAGAATGATGTGATAGTTTGATGATTTTAATGGGTTTGAATGATGGAATGAAGTATATTTGATATGTAAACAATGAATTAATGGTTAAATGATGGAAACAAATCCATTTAAATGGATTTATGTTTTGGCCAAAATGATGAACTTGAATGGTGGATATGTGCTTTGATGTTTGTTAGGTTTAAATGGATGAATGTTATACATTTGATGCATTTATATGTCATTTGATGGAATGACATTGAAAAATGGATGAATGGAATGAATTTTACTTAAGTTGGACAATATAGACTTTACTAGTTTAAGGTGTTAGGCTAATGTGATTTATAAAGTAAAGTTTGAATATGGTTAAGTGTTGAAAATGAAGGAAATGTATAGGTTTAAATATGTAAAGAATGATTGATTTAAGTACTTTGAAGGTAATCTTGAATATAGTATATGTTTGGTGTAGAATGCTAAGTTAAGTGTTTAAGAGTACTTAATATGTTATATAAGTGATGAATATGTATGATGTGAGTTAAATGTGGTAATAGATATGTGTTATTGCATAAAGGAACGGAAATAGTGTGAAATGTGCAATGTGAGGTTTATAAGGTATAATGTGTATGCCTTATGTGATTTGGTGTGTTTTGATGTGTATGATATATTTTGTGATGTTATATAGTCTTACCGGAGTGTTATATGTGAAAATAGGTGAACCGTCAAATACTCCAGCTTGGAGTGTAGAGCGGCGGGCCGAGTAGGGCTCGAGTACAGTTTTGGAGGCTAAAGTGATCATATTGTGTAAAAGGTGAGTCCTTATGTAAAATCATGCATGATTTGCATCATATATGCTATAATATTTCATTTGAGCTAATAGAATAGAGTTTGATACCCAAAATCAAAAACAGTGCACATTGGCTCATAAATAAAGCCTCTGAAACGACCAAAATTGACCTAAACTTTGCCTGTCTATAAAATGAAATCCAAAATGCCAATTGGGCCACCACTTGGCCCAATCATAAAGTCTTGACCTAAGCTTTGAAATGATATCTCATGGTCCACCTAAATCCTTTGGTAGCATACTTAACTAGAAACTACTAAAAAATCCCAAAACGGACCCGTAACGACGAGTGCCAGTTGCGGCAGTGTAACTGGGCCTCATCGAGCATTTTTTTGACATCTTCCCAATTTATTCTATTATTCTTTATATATGTATATATGATCATTCAACAACTATATAAGTTATATTTGTGCTATATTTAATGATTATATGGAGACACAATCATATGATATTAAAAACAGGACTACATCGATGGGTAGTGTAAAATTCCATCGACCGTGTGCACACTGGTGTTAATTAAGTTGACCCTTACTAGAGAGAGTGTAATATTCTCTAGAATTCATAAATTGACCCATGCTAGGGAGGGTGTAATATTCCTTAGTCGTAAAGGCTGATCCCCTTTGCGTTTAGTGATTTATGCACTTTATTATTGTGCTTATTACAGATAGTATGGTTACAATGGTTACTGAACTCAATCCTGTTATATCATATGTGCGTTGACTTGTATATTAAATATTGATATGAATACTCATATGATTATTGATACAAATACTTGTTACTAACTTTACTTGTTATCATATATTGATTCTACAGGCCATATAAGGGCAGCTATTGGTAATATAGCATCTATAATATTTTTATACATATGGATTCACTGAGTATTTTTATACTCAGCCTCTTCAGTGGTTATAATTTATAGGTTAGCAATAAGGCCCGAATTCCATAGGCACTTCCTATTCACGCCGTGGAATTGTGATACTTGAATCATGTAAATTCCAGTTCCAAAAATATATGTAAATATTATATAGAATAGAGGTTCCATGGTACTGTAAATTAAGAATTGGCATGTATATATGTGTGTTGCATCCTTATATCTATAAGTTATATTATGGAGATATATACATATGTGATGCTATGATTGAGAATGATTTGAAATACAGATTGATATATTGAATTGATATTGGAGATTCAGAGGGATCATTGACTGAGTATAGATGTTGAAGTACATAGTTGAAGTGCTTATTTGAATATTTTTCAGTTGGGCATGATCCTTATATAGAGGAGATGCTACCCAATTTTTTATAGAATTATCAAGCTATATTGAGCTTGTTATTGAATTGCATGCCATATAGTACAGTTATTTGGGTTCTTCGTGGTACTGGTAGCTTAGGCATCACCCGTACCCTAGGATCGTCGCGGCTCCCAAGTTGGGTCGTGACACCCTTGAACCATTTTACATGTAAATTTGATAGAGCTACCACTCCGACAGAGTAGTGGGAATATACTTTCGGCGATGTGCACATTGTATTATAGATGCCTAAGCTGGGAAGGGCTATAGTCGTGGCGATAGGGTCTGATTAGCCTTATGCTTACTGACACTGATACTACTGGAGATTGTATGTTCGCATATAGTCCATACTGATACTACTGGAGACTGTATGTTTTCATATAGTCCATCCCTTTATCTGTCTTATCTATATGATACGAGAATTGTTTACTGTAACACTTCAGTTAAAGCTTAGAACCCGAACCATAAAGGGTAAACCTATGAGACTTTTCCTTTGTTTGAAAGTTATGTATAATTGTATGTTTATACTTAAATTGAATATATATGCATGTTTTAGGAAGTATTATACGTGTAAAAGTGGTTTAAAGGCTGTTAGGAAGAAATCGGGGAAAATTGAATTTTTGGTGAACTGGGGGCAAAATGGTCATTTCACACCTCCTATGAGTTTATGGAAATTAATATTATATTTGAAGGTATAAAAGAATATTAGAACATGAAAATAATGATATTATATTTATTTGAAATTTTATTGGAGAATTAAACTCGGTAGAAAATAATTCCGGGCAAAGCTGTTTGGATAAGGATCAAATTTGAACTAGGGGTAGATTAGTCTTTTCCTATAAAATATGGACTTATATGGTGTATTCAAACCTATGTTATCATTTTAGGCTTACCTAAATCAAACCATTGGATGAAAAGATGAAGAAATGAATGGTTAGTTGCTAGGTTTCACAATTTTTTACTATAAGCTCAAAGTATAGGATTATACCATTGATATTTAAGTTGATTTTTACAACCTCTTCACCATTCTTAGCCAAAACACCAACCAAACTTTCTCTTTCTTCATCCATAGGTTTCGGCCACCATTGATGAATACCAAACTGTAACACCTCAACCTAAACTGATTTGAACCTTGAGAGGGAAACTTAGGGAGAAATTTTTTTTCTTTCTTTTGAATTGGTTAATATTATGTATTTATGCATGAAATTTATAGTTATGCATGTTATATGAGTTGATTTTATGCACAGAAGTGGTTTAAAGGCTGTTAGGATAAAATCGAGAAATTTTGAGTTTTTGTTGAATTGGGGGCAAAATGGTCATTTCACTGTCACAGCCCAACTTAGGAGCTATGACGGTCCTAGGGTACGGGTGATGCTTATGCTACCAATACCACGAAGAACCCATAAATAAAACTATATGGCATGCATATACAAATAAGTTTAATATAGCTTAAGCAATACAAATAAAAACGGGCAGCATCTCCTCCATTTAAGGAGCATGCCCTGGCTAAAAACATAAAATATAAAACTTCTAAAAACAAACTCAACCAACCCCAAACAACAGATCCCTCTGGATCTCCACAATTCTCAACTCAAACATATTCGTTACTCCACAATAGCTCAATATGCAACATTTGCACATTACACTTCATATAACTTATATATACCAATTATATCAAACTTAACTTATATATATACACAATATCCATCAAATTAACTTAATAACTTAAATTGCAAGCCAACACAATATATACAAAATCAAAATGCATCAACAACATAATAATTTATATGCCAACTATATACAGTACCATGGAATTTAACTACAGACTTTATTTACAATACTTTGTACATTAGAGATTACATTTATATTATCACTTCCAAGGCGGAGAAAAATGCCTTTGGACCACGTGCCTCACTGCTAACCTGAAAAGACAAACCACTAATGTCACAGCCCAACTTAGGAGCCATGACGGTCCTAGGGTACGGGTGATGCT
>CANXYC010430677.1:0-38495 GCA_948193065.1 Aleurites moluccanus | reverse complement strand
TTATGTAAAATTCTCTCCCAATGGCAAGTTTATCCTTGTTGGGACTCTGGATAACACTTTGGTAAGCAGAATCTCTATCTTTTTTTGGTTAATTGGTGTATTTGTTTGCTAGAAGTTTGTTTCATAGTTTAAATTTAAGCTCTTTTTTAATGTTAATAGAAAGCCAAGAGCTTTTCATTTTGAAGTGATGAAATGTACCCTTCATTTGTGAAACTGAGCTAATATCATTAGTCATTGTGCACTATCAGGGAAATAAACCATAAATTTACTATTTTTTTTTTCCTTAAGAGAGATTTTCTGAAATTTAGATAGTTGGAGTTAGTTTTGTTAGGGCCAATTGGGCATATTCCATTCTTAACGCCTTTGTTTTCGAAATATTTTTCGATCTCTTATTGGTTATTTTTTGTTTCCTCATGCTTGTCTGTCTCCCAAGATAAAATTAGGTCCACTTAACTCTCAAGTAATGCTTGTCAGCATCTATGTCATTTTGAGCAGACAACTGAACTACTCAAGTCAAAGCCAAAATTTTTTAAAAAAAGTTCTACTTTTAGAGTACGTGATACAACAAATTATTTAATTTTGCTGTCATAAGATTATTGTAATCATTTTTGTATCTTTATTAGCAAAATATTTACTGTTAATTATAGTATTTCTTGTGTTGATGGTGCCATAATAATATATATCATATATGCACAGATGGATAAGGCTTCTGTGCTCGGAGATGCTATAAAATATGTGAAAAACCTTCAAGAAAGAGTGAAAGTACTTGAGGAACAAACCAAGAAAAAAACTGTGGAATCAGTTGTTCTAGTGAAGAAGTCTCAGGTCTCTGTTGATGAGGACTCTTCTTCATGTGATGAGAATTCTGATGGTGGTAATTCTGATTCAACACTTCCAGAGATTGAAGCAAGGGTTTCAGATAAAGATGTACTTATTCGAATCCATTGCGAAAAACAACCAGGAATTCTTCCAAAAATACTAAATCAAGTTGAGAATCTTCACTTATCTATCATCAATAGCAGTGTATTGCCTTTTGGAAGTTCTACACTTGACATAACCATAATTGCTCAGGTGATTAATTAATTTAAGTTAAATAAATCTTTTGCCCCTCTTACTAACAAATTCTATGTAGTTATTTCTTTGATAATATTAATGTTAATCATGATTTAGTCTAATAAAATCTCCATAATTTATTGCAGATGGATGATGAATTCTCCATGGGAGTGAAAGATCTTGTGAAAAACCTAAGATTGGCTTTTTTGAAGTTCATGTGAGGACTGTTTAAGTTGATAAGTTTTATGATTAATTGCCACGTGTACATCCATATCCATAATCAAGACTCTATATTTTGCTAAAGCCTGAAAATCTCTCCTCTTTATTGTCTGGACCAGCATTAAGCTTTATTTTGCCATGCATCTATGTTTTTTTTACGTGGTTGATTTATTTGACCACGTTGTAATTAAAAACAATACCATGGCTATGAATTATTAGGGTTTTTGAAAGGCTATAATGCCTTTTCATTCTCTTAATTTGTTTTGCACATGCATGGTGCTTTGCTTATTGAGAGAACCCAAAAATATTGGCTAGTTGTTATTGTACATGTGCAGAGAAAATAAAGGGCACTTTCTTTGAAATTTTTTATCTTTTTTTAATTTCTTTTTTTAGGGTTTCTTTGTTTCGTGAATTGCAAAGTGACCTGTTATTAAGTTGGATTTGTTTTTATTTTTAATTTTTTTTTCCATTGTAATTAACCAGTGGGATTGAATTATGTAATAAAAATCTTTCTCACCATATAGTTATTTATAAATATATTTGGTGGACGTATATATATTTTTTATAAATGTTATTTCCATAGATATATATCATAAATGTATCAGTTCTTTTTTTATTATATTTGTGGTAATAGCTAGTTTAATGAAACGCTAATTAATAATTAATATGGTTATTATTTAATTTAATCGATTAAGATGAATTTATATATGGCAGCTCCTTTGCATTATAACTACATGTGATATCCATGGATGTGCCATTATATATATATGTAGTCCGATCAAAGGGTATGAATAGCAATGCAAAAATTAATGAAGATATCTAGACACAATTTTCACAGATTTATGAAGTGCATGATCATGTTAAAGATAAGCACATAGCATACATATGCTACTTATAAATTGTAAATAAATTTGTATATATGCTGAACTAAGATTTGTAAAGAAAATGTCTTATATTGAAATTTATAATAAATTTATTAAAATATGAAAATTCAGATATACATAACCAAATTGTAGGAATACAGGGATTTGTATGGAGAGAGAATAACTTTGAGTAAAGAATGTTTTTACAAGGGTACTAAATATATAAGTTTCATATATTCTATGCTCTTTAGTGTTCTGCCTTTTCTAAAGGATAGTCTGCCTATTTATGGAACTCTTGGATGGCAGACTGGTAAATTTTTGGATAGCTTTCACGTGATCTTCAGCAAAATTGATGGTCCAACTGGAGATTCTTCAACTTCTATAAATTGCACAAAGTCTTCATATGGGACTTCAGTGAATTTGTAAGTCATCCTTATTGTCATCTCCAAGGTCGATGATGAGTTTTTATGAGTATGACTCAGCATTAGAGGATGCCACCTATGAAAAAGCACTACTTTCTAATACTTGCATCATTACTAAAAAAATAGTCTTCTAGAGTCATTACAACTGTAAGAAGAGCTTGAGTATGAGACTTCTGGGATAGAAAGATTTGAATTGTAGACGCAATCGGCAAACAACCATGTTTGGTAAGTCAGTTTTGAACGACATCTTTAGAGATCTTATTACAAAATGAGTCGCTATTACACCCATCTCTCTCATACTAGAGATAGGCATGATGTGAATAACTGACAAAAAAAATTTCTGAGTATTTTACTGTATTATCAAAGCCTCATATGATTTCTTATAATGTAGCTAGATAACGATTCAAAATTTACAAAACTTGAAAGAAATCTGTTGGTTTGACCTCCACTAGACACTCAAGAATTAGATGATTATAGCTAAGATCATTATGACTTGCTAATCTCAAGAACACATTGAAAAATATAAAAGAATGAGTACAAATACTTATGAGCGGATAAATAAATAGCATTATATATATATATATATATATATATATATATATATATATTGTTTTATTTTTATAAATGAAAATAAGAACAAATAATGGTATTTTTGAAATTTTCTAAATATATGATCAAATGATTTATAAATTCACAGTTGGATAAATGGCTTTAGTTTCACTTTTTATATGTGACTTTTAATTACACATTGATGACGGGTGCTAAATAAGAAAAAATACTATTCTTGACCATTGGGGTATATATCAAGTGATTCAACCATTTGGGCGTAGCTCTGAGATTGCGTATAACCAGGATTTTTGATCCAATTTCATGATCGCTCCTATTGCTACAAGGTTAGTCATCACATGCCACAGGATACTAGAGATTGTTAGAATACATGTATTGAGTGCAATGAGGATATTTTTTCTTGAATTTACAGTTTTTGAAATGGTTGAAAATTATGGATTATTTTTTTTCAAGAAATGAATTAAAGAAAATGATTGTTTGATTGAAATTTCATTTATTTAGCTGAATAATTTATTATTGTATAGATGGTGCATAGATAGTGCCAAACTTTATCTATTCCTCTTTGTTTTTTATTTATCTACTCATTGAGTATTCATACTTATAAATATATATATATTTTTTTGTATGACCACATGGTATCAAAGTCCATTGGGCTTGAGTAATCTACGTTTTAACCGAGAGAAATTCACAAGAGGTAAAACTCTCCCAATATTTATTTTCTCCATTCATAAGTATCGAACTCGAGATCTTACTGAAAAGGAACGAGCTATTTACCACTCGAACCAATAGATATTGGTTCTTTATATTCTTTTAGTGTCCAAGTTCTTGAATCTTTTTGCTCTTCGATGTCTAATGGTAGTGGGGCCAACAAGTTTCTTTCAAGTTTTGTAAATTTTAAATTTTTATCTAGCTATATTATAAGAATCCTATAAGGCATTGACAATATATAAACTTTTAAGGAAAATTTTTATCAATTTTTCAAGTCATGCCTATCTCTAGTAGGAGAGAGATGGGTATGACAATTCTACCATTTTACTTTGAATTTTCTGGTGAGAATAAGTATAGCATCTTGCTGCAGGTAATATTTAAAATATCATGCACATACCCATGATAAGAAGAATTTAGAATGGAAAAGAATAAGAGATGTGAACATTTTTTTTATGTTTCTGATGGTATGAAATTTTCTCGAAACACAATATAACATTCATGAATATCAGGGAGATAAAATATCTGGTAAGGGTCTATAAAAATTTTATCATAGAATAAACCAAGAAGAATTTTTATAGTATTTGTGTTTGTATCAAAATATATTAGCCAAGAATGGCTTCCTTTAGGGTTATAGAGGAGAAAGGTATTAAACCATACTTGTTGGTAACCCCAATAGGAATAAAATTTGCAATGATTTAATTTAGTTTTAAAATTAGCAGGAAAGAATTTTGACGTTGAAAAGTCTCTTCCCCAGTCTGAAGAATATATAATTTTTATATGGTGTACGTAGAGTACATAGGGTCTAGGTACTTTTATTCAGACAAAAATATTTGAACATGGCTGATCTAGTGATTTCAAAGACTACCATATAATAAGATTGGGTTTTTTTATAAATCCCAAGTTTTAGAATTTCAGCCTTGTAGAAAAAATTTTCTTACTACCTTAAAAGGTTTTTCATGAAAAAAGTTGTCTTTTATAGTTAGAATATTTTGAAAATATGTTTTTTTGAAAAATATTCAAATTTTGAAAATTTGAATTGAGACAAGAGTTTGAGAATTGTTTTGTGAATAAACAATTTATAAATTCTTTTGAGAGAGGTTTTTTGAGAAGAAGATCTTATCAATAATCTCATAGAAATAGGTTTAGGAGATTTACCTTCTTCGGACGATAAGGCTTAGGCCTGAGTGGCCTGAGAAAAGATTTGTAAAACCTAAAATAATTCTAGTAATTGGGACAAAGAGGTTACTTAATGTTAAATTTGTAAATTTTTTATTGAGAACTAGGTCTTTGTCTCTTATTTTTCAGTAACTATATCTATCCAAGATTTGGTTGGTTAGGTTGAAGTTTTGGCTTAATTTATAGAGAGTTTTGTATTTGTTTCAAGTATTGGACTTTATAGTGAAGTTTTGCCTTTGTCTAGGGTTTGTAAAGGGCATTTGCCATTTTCTTTATTTGTTTTGGGTATTAAGACCTATGTTGAAGTAATTATATGGTTAGAAAATCGAGAATTAAATTTGTATCTCCTTTGATAAATTTAAATTTAAAATCAAAGATATAAATGATTGTATGCCATCTAGTAAAAATTTATTTCGATGCAATGTTTTGAACAACTTTTGGTAAAATTTATTTTGCTGAATTATAATCAATTGAATAAGAAATTTCTAATTTAGTACAACTTTGAAATTTTGTAACGTGACAATGGAAAGAATTTATTTTTTAATTATAAATTAATTTTTTTAACAATCATTTCAATATGCATATATGAATTATAGTATTTTTCTTTTTCATTTAGTGAGTTTTTGGATATATTTCCTGAAGAGTTACTTGGGTTGCCACCGAATAGAGAAATTGAGTTCAATATTGAGTTGTTTCCTGGCACTAGTCCGATTTCTATTCCTCCATACCATATGACACCAGTAGAATTAAGAAAATTGAAGACTCAGTTGCAAAATATGCTTGACAAAGGATTCGTTCGACCCAGCAGTTCTTCTTGGGGTGCTCCTGTACTATTTGTGAAGAAGAATGATGAATCTATGAGACTGTGTATTGATTATAGGTAACTCAATAAGATCACTATTCAGAATAGGTATCATTCAACAAGGATAGATGATTTGGTTGACCAACTGCAAGGTGCTAGTCATTCCTCCAAGATAGGCTTGAGGTCTGGTTATCATTAGTTGATGATTCAGAATGAAGATGTGTCTAAGACTACTTTCCGAATGAGATATGGTCACTATGAGTTTCTAGTATTGCCTTTTGGATTGACTAATACGTCAGCTACTTTCATGGATCTCATGAATAGGATCTTCAAGCCGTTTTTGGACAAGTTTGTCATATTTTGAGAGAGCATCAGTTGTTGCAAAGCTTTCAAAGTGTGAGTTTTGGCTTGAGAATGTTTATTTCCTTGGACATATTGTGAGCAAGGATGGACTCAAGATTGACACAAGGAAAGTAGACGTCATTCTTAGATGGCCTAAACCTACCAATGTTTCGGAAGTTATGAGTTTCTTAGGTTTGACAGACTATTATAGAAGGTTTATTCAGAATTTCTCCAAAATTGCAGTTTCTTTGACTAAGCTTACTCAGAAGCTAGTGAAATTTCAATGGACAGATGCATTTGAAGGGAGTTTCCACAAGTTGAAGACTTTTCTTACCACGACACCTGTTTTAGCTTCTCCATCAGGTGAAGAAGTTTATGCGGTGTATTGTGATACTTTGATAGTAGGGCTTGGTTGTGTGCTTATGCAACATGATATGATAATAGCTTATGCTTCTAGACAGTTAAGGAAGTGTAAGGTGAATTATCTGACTCATGATCTTGAGATGGTTGCAGTTGTCTTTGCATTGAAGATATGAAGACATTATATGTATGGAGAGAAGTGTGAGGTCTTTACAGATCATTAGAGCTTGAAGTATATCTTCCAGCAGAAAGACCTAAATCTTATGCAAAGGTGATGGATGGAGTTACTTAAAGACTATGATTGTGAGATTTTATACCATCCAGGAAAGGCGAATGTGGTAGCGGATACTTTGAGCAGGAAATATTTGGGTAGCTTAGACCATATTTAGGTGAGTTAGAGACCTTTAGTGAATGAGGTGCAGAGTTTGTATGATGTGGGGATCAGTTTTGACTTGTCAAATGCAGTAGTGCTTCTAGCATGTTTTCAAGTCAAGCTAGTGCTTATTGATCGAATCAGAGAGGTACAAGATAGAGATCCTCAGTTTGTGAAGCTGAAAAGAGATATGGAAATAAAGAAAGCTCCAGGTTTTGCTATGATAGATGGCATGTTGAGACTTGGCAACGGAGTATATATTCCAGCAATCAATGGTTTAAGAGATGTTATTCTTAAGGAAGCACATCATTACAGCTATAGTGTTCATCCAGGTGCTACGAAGATGTACCACGAGTTCTTATTGCTGGAGTGGGATGAAGAAGGATGTGGTAGAGTTTGTGGCAAGATGTCTGACTTGTCAGCAAACTAAATTTGAGCATCAGAAGCCTTCGAGTCTACTTCAACAGTTGCCACTGCTAGATTGAAAGTGGGAAAGGATAATTATGGACTTTGTTGTAGGGTTGCCATGAACTTCAAGTGGGTATGACTCGATCTGGGTAATTGTAGACAGATTGACCAAGTCAGCTCACTTCTTGCCAGTCAAGACAACCTACACAGCTTCTCAGTATGCACAGATGTATATTGATGAGACAGTAAGACTCCATGGGATTCCAGTTTCTATTATCTCTGATAGAGGAGTTTAGTTTACATCGAGATTTTGGCAGAAGCTACAAAAGTCTTTGGGTACTCAACTTGATTTCAGCATGGCATTTCATTCCCAAATAGATGGGTAATTAGAGAGGACCATCCAAACTCTAGAAGACATGTTGAAAATGTGCATTCTAGACTTTGGAAGTAATTGGGATAAGCATTTGCCTTTGATAGAGTTTGCCTATAATAATAGCTACCATTTTACCATTAAGATGACTCCTTACGAGGCTTTGTATGGTAGAAAGTATAGGTCTCCTTTGTGCTGGGATGAAGTGGGAGAGAAGCATATTGAAGGGCCTGAATTGATTCAATATACAACAGAAAAGGTCCCTATCATCATAGAAAGATTGAAGACTGCTTTCAATAGGTTGAAGAGCTATGCCAATCCTAAGAGAAAATATCTTCATTTCATGGTTGGTGACTTAGTATTTTTGAAAGTATCACCTATGAAAAGAGTTCTAAGGTTTGGTAAGAAAGGCAAGCTATCTCCGATGTACATTGGACCATTTGAGGTGTTGGATAAAGTTAGAGAAGTTTCTTATAGATTAGCCTTGTCGCCTCACTTGGACAATGTACATTCAGTCTTTCATGTTTTCATACTTCGAAAATATGTTGCAGATCCTTCCCATATGTTGCAAGCTCAAGAGTTAGAATTCCAGCAAGAGTTGACTTATGAAGAGGTTCCAATAGCCATCATTGATAGGATGATCAAAAAGCTAAGGAACAAAGAGATAGCAATGGTTAAAGTCTTATGGAAGAACCAAGTTATGGAAGAATGCATTTGGGAGAGTGAGTTGAACATATAAGCTAAGTATCCCTGCCTATTTCAAGTTTAAGATAAATTCTTTAAATTTTTTGTTAAGGGGGAGAATGTAACACCTAATATTTTTTTGCTTATATGTATTCTAAAATTCTTGTAATGATATATATAAGATTTGTTATGGAATGTTTGTTTTGGAAGTGAGATTTGTTTGTTTTGATTTGAATTTCAGAGTTTGTATTTATGCAGAATTTTATAAATTTATGTTCAACACTTTAAAGAAATAATTTGGGATATGTTGTAATCTCATGTGTCTAGTTTAAGTAGAATGAAGAATCGAGGCATTTAGACTTTTGTAGCTCAAGATAGAGCTGGTTTAGCATATATTGCCGAAGTTAATTTTTAGCTTCTATCGTGATCAATGCACCTGAACAGTACTCATGACCAGTGTTGTGAACAGTGCGCATGAACAGTAAACTCGAGATTTTTGGCAGTAGCTTTTCTTTAAAACTTCATTTTTCTTTCTTTCTTCTTCTCTCTTCTTTCCATTTCCCATTCCTCTCAACCATAAGTCATTTTTCATCATTTCTAAGGTTTTAATACTTCAATTAAGCCTTATTAACGCTAGAAAACATAAATTAATGACTATAGGAGCATCAATTCAAGCCAAATTTTTTGAAATTTATTTGAAGGAGAAAATAAGGTAATTTTCTCAAATCTTGTCTCTAGCCTGAGTTAAATTTTTTGTTAGCAAGAATAATTATTTTTAAGTTATGGGTGATTTTTTGTGAGCATTAATAACTAATATTTATGGTTAAAATTAGTAATTATGAGGATTTATGATTTTTGGATAAATAATGCTGTGAATAGTAGATTTTCTCTGTAACTATTATTCATCATCTATTAATGGTTAAATTAATACTAAAATTTGTTTATAGATACTCTAAGGAGCTTATAATTTATGGAGGATTATTTTATGTGATTATTTTGAGAAAACTCTAAATTTTAGAATTTTGGGGATTTTTATTTAGTATAAGAGAACTCAAGAAATTAAGGATTTTTTGGATTTGAGTAATATTTGAGCTTGGCTAAAAAGTTTTTTAGTGTTAAAAGATAAATATGGATTTCATTTCATGTGTATGATTCTCCATATAAGAATTTTTGCTAAAGTATATTATATTCATATATATGTATATGTTATTTATAAGTTCAATTTATTGAAACCCTCCTTAAATAGAATCTTTGAATATTGATAATGACTTGATTATTTTTCTTAGACCAAATTTATTAATAAGCTTTTGTTATGCATAATATGATATGTTATTCATATGTTGTGATCTCTTAATCACTTTTAATTACTGTTGAACTAATACATGATATGTATATCACATAACATACATTATAGAACGTTTTTCCTAATGAGAGTTAATTCATTGGTCTAATGTGCACAGAGGAAACCTGACTGATAGGGTATAGTATCAGTGTTCCACCTAGAGGGGATCACTAGCTCTAGGCATATGTCTGCGTAAGCATATATGCCACGTGAAGTTAGCAAGGCTATCCAAATGTTATGATATGATAGTAGTTCTATGTTATGTTTATTTGATAATATCAGTCTTTATAGGCATTTATGTTCTTAAAAAGGATCATGATTTGATATTCATATACGTATTATAAAATGATTGGATAGTGTTACCCTTTGTAAGCACTTATGATATTAATGTATATGTTAAGATTTCTTTTTAGTACCCTGGTACATATTCAAGATTTGCTATTTAAGTATTCTATATATGATATTCATTCTGATTGTTCGCATCATACTGAGTTGAAGGCTCACCACTCTTCTGTGGATTTCAGGTTCTAACTTAACTCAAGAGAGAATTAATCCTGAAAACAGAGCTTCTTGATTTCCTTCTCCACAAGAAGATTCTTTTATGTAATATTTTTGGATAATTTTTGAATTATATATATGTATTCATGTTTATGAGAAGTATACTCTTAGAAACTCCGTAGATGTGTGTGATGTTGCTTATTATTTTGTTATTATGGATAACATTGTAGACTTTCCCTTGTTTAATATTGATGTTAGAATTATTTTTTGATCGGTAAGAAATAAGAGGAAATATCATATCAGGTTGATGAGATATATAAGATATTGATATTTGGTTTGATGCTAGTATGTGTTGTATATTTAATCCAAATTAGCTAAGGGTTCTACGGGCGTACGATGATCTTATGTCTACCCTTGTCCTAGAACCGTCGCACTGGTGATTTTAGGGTGTGACATTATCAAAGCCACCAAATCCCCCACCGATTGGCTACCAAGAATCACACCAGTTCAATGGCTATTATCACCATCCAATAGTGTCGCATCGCTACCGCTAGCCACCATCTTCTATGATCATGATTTTTTATGGTGCTATTTCAATCAGTCCCTAAGTGACTTCACAAAACCCAGCAAAATACATCCGATCTTGCTATTGTCCTATTGTCTCATGAAGTTGCTTCTCACTATGGAAAGTTGGAGGAGAAATAGATCTGGAATAAAAATAAAAAAGGATTGATGACAATGGAAAATAAATATTTCTTGTAATCTGAAAAAAAAAAAATAGAGAGAATGTTTACATGGCACAATTGTGGATGACGTTAATGACAATGGAGGATAAATGATTCATCTTCTTTAGAATTTAGACACCCGTGTGAATTCTAAATTCTAATTTCTTGTTTCTTTGTAAGATAAATAGATAATTACAACTTTCAATTAAAACTCAAAGATATATTTTTTTTAATTAGAAAAAATAATGAGAATAGAGAAATTAATTAGAAGGAGAAGGTAAGAATAGAGAATTGTGGAGAAGATGATGGAGGACAATGAGAAAGTGATGGGTTTGATGATAGAGTTATTTGATGGGATTGATGGGATGGATGAAGAAGAAAAATAAAAGTGAAAAAGCGTGAGGGAAGGAAGATAAAAGCATGTGACTCATTGAAAAAAGCAAAATAATATTTAAAAATAATAAATAGAAGTCACGTCAGATTTATTATTAATTTATTATTTATATTTTACTGGAAAATCGATAAAAAGACCACTGGTGTAATAAAATAATAATCTGAGGATTTTTGTGCAACAAATCAAAATTTAAGGACGATCGTAAATTAAAAAATAAGTTCATAGATAATGGGTATAATTTAGCCTAATAACATATAATTTGAAATCATTTGAGAAAATAAGAATTATTTTTATCAAATATTTTTTAGATGTTATTTCTCGTAAAATAAATAGGAAATCTCATGTAACTTTTTCTAAATTTTCCAAGTTTTCTAGTTTCTGACTTTCTTTTTATCATCATTTTCAAAATCTGATTTTCTTCTACTTGGATTTTAAGAGAAGTAGTAAGAGATGAATCCTTTTATTTTTCTTTGAGCTCTTTTAGATCAATTTTGATGGTTTTAATTTCTTCGTATAATTCTTGGATGATTGATACAGGATCTTTAGATTTCTTTTTTCTACCTAAAGTGGACGTGAGATCATAGATGTTTGTACTAGTAAAATATAAGAAATGATATTTTTCAACATATGTTTTTCTTTCAAGTTTCTTAGAAATCTGTCTAAACATTTTTTTTATAATTATGATTACTAATAGGTTTAATAGCTTCAAGAATATATACATTCTTGACTTTTTGTTAACATATTAACTTGTTTTGTACTAGATTTATGTACATATATGGTATCTAAACTGGATTCTGAAGGTTTCTAATTCATCTACTTGTAATAAAAAGCATTATTTTACATTACAAACCTCATATGATCAATTGATTCATGAAAACTCAATAGCTTAATCCAGAAGCAAGGTCTAACCATATATTAAACTTTACATCATTTTAACCATTGCACCGACTTGATAATTTATTATTATATTCGTATAAATTATTATTATTTTAATATTTTTTTAAATTACATGTGAAAATTTATATTCCAAATAACTTAATTTTTTTTTAGTATTGGGAGAGAGAAATCAAACCTTGGTTAATTATCCAGATAAATATGTATTTTACTGTTAGACTATTTTTTGGTATAAAAAATAATTTGATTTAAAAATTATTATCTCATTTATTCTTATCTTTATTTTTTTTAATTTTTTAAAATTACATACTAAAATTTTATATTCAAAATATATATATATATTTTTAAATTAGGTGCATCAATATGACTCAATTCAATACTTGCAAATCAATCAGAATTTGACTCGAAATATTTTTTTTAGGTCAACCTAACATATAATAACCGGGATTCGCTCATAACTTGAGATAACTAGTCCATAATCTACCCAAAATGATATGACTCTGAAGTGATCCAACACTAATCTAACCGATCTGATTTGTTTGTTACTCAATAAGTTAGTCTTAAAATGGGACATTAATTTAGTCCTAAATAAATGTTATATAATTGAAGATTTCAACTATATATCCACCCACGTTTATCTTGTGATTCATAAACTCTTTAATTTACTCTCCTTATTGGACGGAGGAACACATAATTAAACAAAACATAAGTTTGAAATGTCCTAAACAATTTGACAGCTTGATATAGGAAGTCGGAAACAAATAAAACGTACAGTTTTGACCCTCTAGATGAAAACATAATGTTCTTATAATATGAATTAATTAATTAAATAAAACCATAGCTTCCTAATTTAATAAAGATAAAATCAAAATTCATGTTACTTTTATTATGGTTGCCCTAATCTACTCCTTTCTTCTCGGCACTTTGACTATGATCATGAATTCATGATATATATCCTGAACTAGTACAAATTGCATTGCTAATAATAATAATAGTTCTTTTCTAACCTTTATTTTACTATTAAGTTCGAATTTGATTATGAATTTATAGGTAGAGTTTTTGTCGTGATGTAGAGCTATAGCCATTAAATAATTATAGCTCCAGATTTTCATAATCATTCAATAATTACTAATCAACTTTCTAACGAAAGCTACAGCTAATTAATAATTTAATTAAGAAATGTAGCAATGTCAAAAAGAGACAAATTTTTTGCAATAAGAGTATCTACTCTCGATTTAATTTTATTCAACTTACAATTAAGTTACAATTTAACAAGTGTTGTGTATTAGATTAGTTTGAAAATTTTTCAATTCGCCATTTATTTAACTAATGAATTTTATATATTGTACTATTCTTCATATATTTTAAAAATAAATTATATTTTTTTAATTTTATATTATTATATTTTTTTAAATTTTAATTGAATATATTAATATGCTTAGATATATTTTTTTTATAGAATAGTAATTAATAAAACTCAAGCTATATAATATAAATTCCCATAATCGTATCTATAACATGGATTAAATTAGATTAATTTTTTTCATAAACTAAATTAAATGAATAAATTTTTAGGCTGTAATGTATAAATTAGATTGAATGTAATGATAAAATTGCACCAATCTGACTCATAAATATTTTAGTATATAACGATTTTATTGGCAATTATTAAATTATTAACTAAATTTCAACTATTCTCTTATAATTAATTAATTTTTTATTTTTATAAAGATAATGCCACCTGTATCAAGATTCAGTCATTTGAATTTTTTTATCTATAATAATTATTATATTAATGGAAATTTTAATTATAATGATAAATAAAAGAGAATCAAACTCAATACTACCATTTCACTTTTAAAATGAAACTAACTAAAATATGCTATATTTAAATTTTTGGTTAGTCGTTGGCTAGAAATTGGAAAGGTGAAACATTAAATTTCAAATTTTATTGTTTTAGTTATAAATTTAGATTATTAATAGTTGAATTTTGAAATGTTATTTTATTTATTATGTTTACTACAAATCTCAAATGAATGCTTGAAATCTTAAATGCTAACTATTTATTCCCAATTATCATCTAATATTATTATAAATTTGATTGATTTTATTAAATGTTTCATATTTATGCGAGTAATAGTACATTGCGATACACTTAGGGAGTGTTTGGTAGAGCGATAGTTAAATGTGCAATTGATATAAAAGTGCGATTATCAAATCGCCAATCGCTAAAAGCAGCTTATAGCTGTTTATGAAATTTGCCAATTAAAAAGAAATTTTACCATAATCGAAGTTTTTAGTTGGCCAACCAAACATTACAAATTTTCCCAATTGGTGATGCGTATATTGACAATCGGCAATTAGGAGTATTTAGTTGGCCAACTAAACGGCCCTTAATAGCAGGACTATTTTCATTTTTATTAATTCTTCTCACATTCTCATTTTTTATGAGTATTTAATGTTTAATTATAAGTTGATTCATTTAAAAAAATTAATAATAAGTTGATTGTCATTAATTTTTTCTGAAATACATTTTTTAGAATAATTTAAAAAAAGTTAATGATTTAGAGCATTTAATGTACGTATATAAGAAGGTTAAAACTTAATAGTCTAATTAATTATATACATATATAAATATAAAGCATTAATTTTTTTCTAATTTTTCAAAATATTATTATTTGAGTCACTGCAATTGAATTATTTTGGTTAGTTTTATATTCAATAAATATAGATATTTACATATTTATTAATCTGTGTTTTATAAATATGGATCTGGTTTTATTTTTTGTTGTTTTTATTCCATTTATTGATTTTGTAATTCTTTTTATGATATTTAATAAATTTTCTTTCATAAAAATATTATTTTCTGTTAGACTTTGAAAGTCACATAATTAAAATTTTTAAAATTTGAATTTATTATTGATGTTCATGCAATCAGCTTTATACAAAAATATAAAAATCAATTTGTTATAAAAAAAAAATAACCACCTAATAAAGTGTATTTACTGTCAGTTCTAACTCTACCAGCACAAATGGGGATTATTAGAAAAAATTCAAGTCAATTTCTTATTTATATATAATTTTATATTTTTATTTTTAAATCAAGATGTAATTTTATCAATATGAATGAAAAATTCATATTTAAAAAAAATAAAAGAAAAAATGTATAAATATATTATTGAATTATAGCGAAAATATCACATTGACAATTTTTCTTTTCAAATATGTAAATATGACCCTGAAATATTAAAAAATAGGACAGAACGTCTCTCTCCCGATATCCTCTTTAGCACTATTTATTTTTTTATTTTTTTTATTTTTTATTTTATAAATATTTTTAAATCTTTAAAAATTCATAAAATATTTATTTTAGATTCAAAAATTATATATAAATAGTCAATAAAATTCTTGTAAAATATACTTTATTTTGACATATTAAAACTTAAAAAAAAAATCTTTTCAATTTAGCATAAATTATATAAATATAAAATTAATTTCCAAAAATTTTTAAAAATTATTATTTGATTACCAAATTGTATATTCCCATATATAACTTCACCAAATGTAAACTTAATTAAATATCTATATGTACCCTAGTCCAAATTAATTATTAAATTAATTAATTATATTTTATTACTCACTTATTAATAATTTAATTATTCTTAAATATTTATAATATATTTTCTTCAAATAATTTTATTAAATAAAATTTTAATTTAAAATAATTAAATTTAAAATTTTTCACTATTTATATAGTTAAAAAAATAAATAATTAAAGATGGTTTATATTTAAATTTATGTTAACTGGTTTTAAGTTACATTTTATTTTTTTTATTTAATTTATATTTTTAAAAATATTTTAATATATAATAAAAATTATTTTAAAATATTTTAACACGTGAAATTATTATAAATTTATCATATTTCACTTTTGTATAACTATTTTAATATATGATAAAAATATTTTAATTATGTCACATGTTAAATAGTTACTTTACATATAAAATATATCATATGTTAAAATAGTTATACAAAAGTGAAATATTATAAATATTTTAAAAATAGTTAAATTATTAATAAATGAGTAAGAAAATATAATTAATTAAATTAATAATTAATTTGGACTAGAGTGTATATATATATATAATTAATTAAGTTTATATTTAGTGAAGTGATATATTAGAATAATAATTTTTATAATTTGGTAACTAAATAATATTTTTTAAGAATTTTTGAAAATTAAATTTATATTTAAATAATTTATATTAAATTTAAAATGAATTGTTTTAAAAATTTTAACATGTTAAAATGAAGTATATTTTACAAAAATTTTATTGGCTATCTATTTATAATTTTTGAATTTAAAATAAATATTTTATGAATTTTTAAAAATTTAAATATATTTATAAAAAGAAAAAAAAAAGGAAAAACAGTGCTAGAAGAGATAATGGGATGGGTGACTCATTTTTTGAGAGTTTAAAGTTATATTTGCGTTTTTAAAAAGAAAAAAATATTAATGTCATATTTTCGCTATAATCCAAGAACATCTTTGCATCTTCTAAAAAAAAATTCAAAGCATTATTTATATTAATATTACAATTAGGCTTAATTAAATTTGAAATAAAATGTCTCAAAGGTTGAGAATATAGAAGCTACCTTATGCTTAGTGATAGACGCATAAATTAATAGAAGGGAGGGTATAAAAATTATTTGTAAGGAATTTTTTTACTTTTATACTGTTTTGAAACAGGTAGAGCCATTGTTGAATTAGAAAGTATATAAACTACTTATTAGTTATCATTCAATTATATTTTAAAATGAGTTAAAAGGTTAAGAAAAAACTACTAATATATAAATCTACTGTAATTATAGCAATAGGAGGATATTAGCAATTAATATATAGTAAGTATTCATAGAAACAAAATGAAGAAGTCAGCAACAACATATCTGTATATAGTTCATTTAAAGGAAATAGTACACACTAAAATCAATAATTACTAGAGAATTTACATATTAGTAGAGAAAAAATACCAAAATATATCAATTTTATAATTGGAATAATTCAAAATGATTTATATAATAAATAGATATACACGATTAAAAAATAAAAGCAATTAATATATTAAAAAAATTCCAAAAATATTTTTTTTTTAAGTATTTTCAAAATTTAAATGGCACGTCCTTGACTATATTTACATCCTTCTTTGGCTGTGCTGTGAGTCCTAGCTACCAAAGATAGTACAAAAAGATAACCACCCAAATCCAAAGAAAGTTCCAATAACACATTAGAAACTCCAACTTGCTAACTAGAGACATGTACCAACAAACTGGTGATACATGTATCGTCTAAAACGTGTGAAAGTAATTTTATCCCAGGTTCAAATGGTAAGTCTGTTATATTCTATTTCGAGTTTTGATATTCATCGTAATTCATTTGAACGAAATATAAATGAATGTTTAATTCAGCAATTGTGATTAATTGTTCACGGTTAGCGGCTATTGATCAGTATTCAATAATTAGTAGTTGACGGTCAATAATCAAAAAGTTAAATATCAATCGTTAGAAATTTTATCTTTCAATATTTCAGTTGCAATTTTAATTCATAACTGCTAAATTTTGAAATCTTACTCTAAATACTAATTTTCTCAAGCATTTCATATTAATAGTTATAAATTTAAACACCAAAATTTTAATTTCAACCACTTATTCAAACGTATCTTTAGTGTAAAATAAAAAAAAAAAAAAAAAGAATTAGTATCACTTAAAATAATAATAATAATCATGAAATATGATTTTTTAAAATTTATTAAATTAAAATTATTAATATTTTCTTATCACTTAGACGATATTTGTTTTGATAGAAATTGAGAGCAAAGAAAAGAAAAAAAAATAAAATGAGTATAATTTCCTTTGTTTGTTGGTTAGCTAAGAAGGAAAAGAAAAGAAAATAGATAAAATTACATTTCTTCATTAAAATTTTAAGACAAAAAAAAAAATTTCTCTTCAATTTAAAGAGAAATGAAGGAAAATTAAAAAATAAAATATGTGAAAAATAAAAATTATAAAAATATACTATCTTTACTTTTCATTACTTTTTTTTTATAAAATTAGAATGATAAATTTATTTTCAGTTCCTCCATTTTGCAAATAGAATATCCAAACAATATAAGGGTCAAATTGAAGAGTTTTGTATTAGAATTGAAATTATCAATTTCAATATTTAACAGCCATAAAGTATTATAATTGAAATTCTACCTACAACTTCATGGAGTTGTAATATAACTTAAAAAAAAATAATTCAATAATTACATTCTTAACTCATAAAAATTACAATTCTATAATCACCACTGTCATCCTCTCTCTCACCGTCACCGCCACCCCTCACACCACTATGGGCGACAGTGATCCACTACCATCCGACGATGAAGGATCATCGGATCATCATTACCAACAACGATGGCTCACCGAATTATCACCGCCGGCAATCCGTCATAGTTAACGATCCATCACTCCCAATTTCACCGCCACTTTCATCGTCATCAATTTTTTTATATTTAATTTTAATTTTAATTCTAATTATTTGTGTTAAACAAATATTAGAATTACAATTTCAATACAATTCTAATTCTAAAAAATTGAAATTTGAATTTGAATTCTCAATTTGAATTTTAATTTCTTGCTTCAAATGGATCTTAAAGAAAGTTAGAATTTTTTTTTCTTTATTTATTTTATTTAATTTCTTTTCATTTTTTATGGACAATTAATACTCCAAACATTACCTTAATTTTTTCATGCAATAAAGAATTTTCCTTAAACTTATGAGATTTCTCTATGAAAAATATATATCTTATTATAAAATTGAACAAAATAGATTGGAAGATTTATTTTTTAACTAAATTTTTAATCCCACAAGAATAGTTTATGATAGGGACATTGACTTATAATGTGAAAAAATTCATAAAAATAAAGAACATTGGTAAAAACTATAAAGCCCTAATATTCAACAAATTAATTTAGGTGACCACAAAATATGTACATGAAATGTAATTCACATCTAATTTTGAACCAAACACAGTAGGCCTAAATTTGAAACTCTTTTAATTGGATAATCCTCATTTGTATCTTTTGGTGTTAGATACTCAAGAAGCCATATTCCCTTTCATTTTTTTAATAAAAAAGAAGATAAAACAAAAAAAAAAAATATTGGTTTGATCTCTAAATTAGACTTTAGTTAATTAAGAAACAAAGCATATAATCTCTTAACAAGATTTTCATCTTTATATAAATGTTTTTCCCTTTATTCTATTTTATCTTGCTAATTTAATAAAAAATATCATCTCACATACACATATAATAAGTTGTGACTCTAAAAATAAATATAAATTTTTTTATTGAGTAATTTGAAAAAAAAAATTAATGGCTCTAAGTAAGGATGATGTGATTTGACAACCGTGTGGAGAGTGAGACTAATGTCATGTTTTGAGTCTTTTGAACATCATTGTACCTTAATTTAAACCCTACCAAATAAAGGGCACCTTCCTCTTTATTTCCAAGTTGAACCATGTGCCCATTAATAAATATGTATATATATCAGATTCTATCTATTAAAATTAGAAGTATAAAAAACGTTATATTTAGTATTTAATCCTTTTAGTATTAGATGATATTAATAATTAAATCTAACAAACAACTTAAATATCAAATGGCACAAATAAAATATTTTATGTTGATCTCCTTAAAATATTATCTAATCTTATTGAATTTTTTAATTTTTTTATTATTTCAGATAAAATATAATTATAAAACAGTTATTTCAGATAAATATAAATATATTAATATAAAAAATAAGCTGAATGCAAAAAAGAAGAGATATTGATAAAATTATATTTTGTTACCATTATTATCATCTCATGTGATAAATCAAAATATTATTTTTTACTTATTTATTTTATTTTTTAATTTATTTATTTAATATTATTTAAATATTTAATTTTTAACCAGTGCTTTTAGAGTATTCGTTAGAAAAATAGTTTTTTTTTTTTTTTTTTGTTATAAAAGGAAAAATTTTCTCAATGTTTTTATTGTTTGTGTATAAAAATAATTTTAAAGAGATGATAGACTTTTAAATGTTTACAATAAAAACATATAATCAAAATTTAAATTAACGTTTTATTTTATTTTATCAATTTAACTCTTATTAAAATTGAAACTTTTAAAAACGATTCAAATATTATTTAATTAAACTCTTATTAAACACTGATTCATTTATTTTATTATTTTTTGGACGGAGACCCCTTTAATTTAGTTGAAACTTGAAATGTACAAAATATGATAGTGCAATTTCAACATTCAACATTATGTGTAAGTAAGAAAATAATTTCAACTGTCGTTATTCTCATTTTTAATATGTATCAAATGAAATTCAAACTGCACATTTTTATGTACATATAACATTATTGACTACATTATACACAATTTTGCAGCATTAGTATAATCCTCTATAAATGATAAACCCTACTCTTCATCTCTATATTGCAGGACTATAAGCAAAATAAAACAAAATAATTTATAATTAATGAATTATATATTAATATTTCCACATATTAATAATTAAATAATTATTTTATCGCAAATTACTTAAATACTCACTCGGTTGAGATTGAAATATTTGTAAATAATAAAATTTTATCAATATAATAGAAGCAAAATTGTTAATTAATCAAATTATTTGAGCTGATTTATAAAGTACATTCAATGCATTAAAAGGATGAATGAATTTTAAAAAATTAAAATAAAATGAAAAATAATTAAGAGATAATTAAGTTTTGAATAATTTCAAGAGCTTTGACCTTAAATTGCATACGTACAAGCAAAAAGATGGTATTTTTTTAATGGAAAGCATATAATAGAAGGTACGTAACACTAACATCATGTTTGCATAGTCAACAAAAGACAAAAAATATGAGAGAAATCTAACAAATAAATAGTGAGAATTGACGGAAGAAAAAAAAGGCTAACTATTTTCACACGTGGGATTTCAATAATTTTTATTTACCAAGCGCGTACGGTACTCCCTATAAAGAAACAGCAAAAAATTTTCTTTCTTTAGTTAGCTCTCATTTGGAAAGTGAAATAAAAACCCATTTTCATTTCTTTGCTTTCCTTTAGTCTTCTTCTTCATTAAACTGGTAAGCTTTCAGAAGTCCAGTAGTACTGTCAATTGGTTAAATTTCTTCAAGATTCAATTCGTTACTACTCACAGTCTTTCTCTTTAATCTGTGTGCTCAATTTCTTTTCTTCTTTAGTTTCCATTTCCATATATGGGTTTCATGAGTTATTAATTAGTTTCTTTTACTAATCATAAGTTCATAAATGCATAACTTTAGAATAATTCCATGTGTGGGTCTCTTCATTTTAATTCTCTAAAAATTTACGTTTCTTGCTAAAAATTCTTGAAATCTTGAATCCTTGCAGGTTCTGAACTTGTGGGTCTTTTTTGGAAATATTCAAAGTTGTTGGCTATATCAATGGAAATCTCATCAGCCAAATGGTTATCTGAATTGGTAAGGCCATAATTTAGTTTCCTTCTCAAGAAATGATAGAATTTTGTGATAGGAATGGACTTGATTTATAGATATTCTTGGTTTTGAACTAACAGGGAATGGAGGATCCAGTTTTTAACTATCAATGCCAAATGAACCCACTTGATTACCCAATTGATGATCTTGATTTTTACTCTTTCTCAACTGAAAATGATCAAATTTTCAGCCCCCAAACCATACAAAACTTTACCACCTCTACAACACCTATAGAAACAACAATTTCTCGAACCAGCATTGAAAGGCCAACAAAACAACTAAAAACTAATAGTTGGAACTCTTGCACTACTACTGATCATCAAAATCAAATACCTTCAAAGACTTCTCCGAATTCTTCCTCTTCTCACATTATCTCTTTCGGAAACTCGAACAAGAATTCGTCATCTCAAGCTGCTGCTACATCTCAACACTTCTATAATGGCCTTGACTCAACTGCCACAAAGCCTAAGAATGAAGTAGTAGTTTTAGGGTCTCATGGAAATCTAAACCCTTCTTCTACTTTGTTCTCCCAAGGAGGTCCTTTTAAAGATCAATTATATAGTTCATCTTCTTATGGTCAAGGTACTAAAAAGACTAGAACTCCTTTAGATGCACAAGATCATGTTATAGCTGAAAGAAAGCGCCGTGAAAAGCTTAGCCAGCGATTCATTGCTCTTTCCGCAGTTGTTCCTGGCCTCAAAAAGGTAAGAATTATACCTTCACTTCTTATTCACTTTGTATATATTGTCGGGATTGAAGCAAAATAAGTATTTGATACTATATATGACCTTGATTTAGTATAGACATCAGCAACGAGATTTTGTTAATGATTCTTAAAGAGATAGAAAACGAAGTGAATTATTAAAATTAATCATATATTAAGGAAATTAATTAAAAAATATTGCATCGAATTTCCATTAACTATATTAGGTCCAATTAATTAAAGCTGGTTTGATGTACTCATAAGCTTTAGTAAATTTTAGTTCAAATGTCAAGTTTGAATTTTAATCAGAGTCTAACTAATAAACCAAAGAAAGCTATTTTTGAGTTACATTTCTAATGTTGATTTTACAGATGGATAAGGCGTCTGTTCTTGGAGATGCTATTAAGCACTTGAAGCATTTACAAGAACGTGTAAAGACACTTGAAGGACAAGCTGCCAAGAAAACCATGGAATCAGTAGTTTTTGTGAAGAAATCACAAGTGTATGCTGATGATGAATTGTCCTCCGCTGATGAGAACTCCGATGGGTGCAGCGACCAACAACAGTTACCGGAAATTGAAGCAAGAGTTTTACAAAAGGATGTGCTTATTAGAATCCACTGTGAAAAGCAGAAAGGATTCCTACTAAAAATACTTAGTGAAGTGGAAAAGCTTCATCTAAATGTTGTCAATAGCAGTGTCTTGCCATTTGGAAATTCAACCCTAGACGTTACTCTTATTGCTCAGGTATTAATAACCCATTAAATGATTTTGATTTTTCAATAGGAGATCGATCTTGCATATTTATTTGCCATTTATTAATACTATATGAGTTTTGATACTTGGGAACTAGTGATATTAAATTTTTTTTTTAGAACCGTGAAATCGAGAGTTCAATATGTAATTAATCAGAGTCTATTTAATTAATAAGAAACAAAAAGTATGAAATTACAATAGCAAAGAGCATGCATTTACAAATTTTGTTAAACCCATTTAAGTAATTTGATAATTGATTGCAGATGGACAGTGAATTCTCTATGACCATGAAAGATGTAGTGAGAAACCTAAGACGAGCTCTATTGAAGTACTAACAAGCTTTTTATCTTTCTCCACTTTGTTTCCTGAACCTCTTGACAGGAACAATAGCCAGTAAATAATCTCTCTATCTGTCTCTCTGTTAATATGACTGCCAGGTTTCCATTTTTGCAGCAAAGGGTTTTTTTTTCTCAGGTTTTTTCTTTTTTTCGTGGTTGACCTGTTGACCATGTTTAATTTCCCGTGTGTTGAATATGGAACCTGCAAGTTGAAGCTTTTTTTCTTTGAGATAGTGATTTTTCATTTTATTTTTTTTTGAGGTGGAAAACCTTTGAAAAATAATAAAGAGCTGTTTAGTTGCTTTACTTCACTCTTTCCCTATATTGTAAATGGTGAGAGAGACAAAATTTTCAAGAGGTTTGGTGTGTTTTCCTAATTAGGGTTTAGGGATTTGTTTAATTTTCACATGTATTGTAATTGTAATTCAATAATATGACATTCTTGATTAATTTCTCGGTTTGTCTTTTAAGTTGCCCCACCCACCAGGAAAGTTCCCTTTGCCTTTTCTCTTGTCTTTCTCTATTGTCTTTTTTCCTTTTTTTAATAGTTTTTTATTTTTTATGGAAGATAGAATGACTTGTAATAATTAACAAAAATCTAATGAAATTTTTGTGGATATATTCAGCATTTTATGATAATTATTAGTAATCAGTAATAATATTTTATTTATAAGTGATAAAAAATTTCTCTAATCCAACGCCAATTAAATAAATATCAAATAAATAAATAGACAAATCATTTTTTTTTTTAATTTTATTCATCAAAACTTAATTCTAAAATCAAATCAAAAGACGATATTATGTATTTAATTAGATTGAAGTAAGCATAAGAATTTGAAATTTATTAATATTAAATCTCCCATTAAATACTAAAAAAAAATTAAAAATATAAATTTAAGATACAACTCAACTCAACTTAATTTTAATCTCAAAATTAATTAGAATCGGTTATATATATTCTTTATTTTCAATCTGAATAATTTTAGACGACATTTTCTGATAATTGTAATGTCTTTATATTATATTGTATTTCTCTCCTCCAAATTAGTTTAGATCTATTTATTCATTTATTTCTATTCTCTATTACAATGTATTCAATCTTTCTAATTGAAATTTTTTTAAGTTTCCATTTCACATACCCAAATTATCATAATTTTCATTCTCTCATCTTTTCCTCAATTGATATGATTTTCACATCATTTTTAATGTCTTCATTTCTTATTTTATTCTTTCTAGTATAACCTTACATCTATTTTAGCATTCTTATCTCTGTAATACTCATTTTTTATACATATTATCCTTTTATTATTCAATATTCACTACTATATAATATAGTAAGTTAAATAGTCATACGATAAAATTTTTCTTTTAATTTATTGAAAATCTTGTCGTCACATAAGACTCTCATAGTAAGTCTACATTTCAACTACTCAACTTTTATATGACTAATTTTTCTCATAATTTCCATCAACCCTAAATATTTAAAATGAGCACTTCGACACAAAGTCACTCTATCTACATTAATTCTCTAGTTATTTTTATTCGACTTTTACTAAACTTGCAATTTATTATTTCGTTTTGATTCTATACATAGAAATCATTGAATTTCAAAATATTATTTCATAATTATAATTTTTTATTTACCCCTCTTATATTTCATCTATCAACATAATATCATTTACAAACATAATGTAATAAAAAATTCTTCTTATATATGCTTTGATAATTTATTTATAATGAAAGAAAAATTTAGCTCTTGACATCATCATTACAATATTTTAAAAAAAAAAAAAATTAAACAACAATCTCACATAGATTTCTTGTATTATATATAAATATATATAAAGCCAATGGATATTTTAAAAGGAATAATTGACCAAGCTTTTATGTAAACGACCCCACATGAGATTATGAGATCTCCCCTTGTTCGGAGACTTTTTGGCTTATCCTGTATTATATGTTCTCATGCTTAAATACCCATTTTTTAAGTTTATTAATTAAACACTATAATAATAATTCTTTAATTAATATACTTTTTCTGTCCAAAATTAATAATTCATATTTCATTTGTGTAGTATCTAAAATAAAACTCTAAAAAAATTCACTTTTGTGTTTTAGATAAATTTATTGTTATGTTTCAAATATATCATCTTATATACTTATAATAATCACATTATTTTAAAATAATTAATATTATTAATGGATATACTAAAGATAAAATAATAAAAAAATACAAATTCTTAATTTTCAAAAAGCTAATTATTATTCAGTAAATTTATGAGCTAAACCTTGTGATTATTATAATGAAGAATAATGTTTATAATGTTGTTATAAAAGAAAATAAAATAAAGTAGAACCTTCATTGATCTGAAGAAGATGGTTGATGAAACAATAACAACTCAAGAACTGATCAAATATGGACGGCATAATTTGAACATAATTAGAAAAGAAAGTCTTTTATTTTGGTCTTTTTCTTTCCAACAAGGAAAAACATCTTAGTATAACCTACGTTTAAATTTGGAAAAATCCACACGGAGTAAAACTCTATTCAATATTTATTTTTTCATTCATAAAAAAATTGAATTTGAGATTTTGTTTAGGAGAATGAGCACTTTATCATTCACAAATACCTATAAAAGATGGATTTAATAGGGTGATTAAAAGTTAAATTATAGTGTGATACAACCTTACCACAACCCCAAAAATCTTTTCTTTTTTTTATTTGATTAGTACAATGTCTCAATTTTGCTTTCCAACTGTTCATTACTAATCTTTTTCTTTGACCTCAATAACTATATCACAACCTTACCAGAACACCAAAAATTGTTTCTTTGTTCTATCTGGTTAGTACAATGTCTTAGTTTTGCTTCCCAACTGTTCATTACTAATATTTTTCTTCGACCTCAATAGCTATAAATAAGAAGTTAAGAACCATACAACATCGTAGCCTGGCACCCAATAAAATTGGGGTGATAGTTATTGTTTAGGGCTCATTATCTAAAACTTTTAGAAATTGAGATTCAAGAAACCAAAAATAATACTTGTTTAAAGTGCGATCTATAGTTAATCAAGTTTAATTAGCACAACAAATTAATGGGAACTTTTGATCAATAGTATGACTTTTTTACTCTATAGATATCTTTATTTTATCTAATTAGGATTATTTGACTTAAATAAAAGTCAGACTTCTAGAACCAGTAATTAATTAATTAATTAAAATTATTTTATCTCAAGAAAGTAGCAAGTGAAAGGTGTAAAACAATTTTCAAAATTTGGGAACAAGTTTTTCAAGGGGGATTATCAATTGAACACTAAAAAGCTACAAATTACTTTATTCATTACTAATAACGTTAATTTTATAATTTTTTTTATGAATTACAAAATTGGTCTCTATAAATTAAACAATATATTTTGTTATTTCTTTATTTGTTATCATATATATATAGATAGATAGATAGATAGATAGATTATTGCAGTGAAATGATATCCTAATTCCTTGAGTCCATAGCCAATCATCTTTATAGTGGGAAGCAATGTCATCTCCATTTTAAGAAACTTATGTAATATATATAGGAAAGAAGTAGATCTATATACATATTATAATCCAAAACTTAACATTCATGTGTTCAAATAAGTTTAATGCTTGAATATTAGCAATTGATAATGGATTATTTATAATTTAAATTCTAAGTTTTTTCAATGTGATCCAAGAAATCAAGGGAGAGAGAGAGAATAATGTGCATATAAAAATGCCACAATATTGCTGGTTTTAAGGCTTATGAAGGGTATATTTCTTCTTTAAATAGTCAGTTACCTTGACATTTGGGCTAAATTTCAAGGTTAAAGTATTCATATTTTTTTAAAAAAGTCTACTGGTATGTTAAATTTTTATAAAAATAAATTATAAGACAAGTAAAGATGATAAAAAAAATAAATAAATATTACGTAAAAACGACATTGTTATTTATAATTTAAAAAAAAAAAAAATTGAAACCCTGACTTTGTATTGCTCAACCATTTGAAACCGAAAAGAAAAAAGAAGTGATACGTTATTATTTTATTTTATATTAATACGTGTATTTTTTTAAATCTAATTTGTTTGCTTAAAAGGTGTTTAAAACTAGAAAGTGAAATGTTTAACAAATTTCAAAAGAAATTAGGGTGCCATAAGATTTTTTTATAAAAATTTAGTGATAAATGTCTCATTTCAATTAGCTATTCATAATAATTATTAAAAGTCATTTGATAATTGTTTGTTGGTGGCTGAATAATTAATAATAATAATTACTCTTATTTAATAGCTGATTATTATAAATGTTTAATAAAATTATTATTAGTTATTAATAATTATTAAAAATAAATATTAATATTTATTTTTTTATTTAAAAATTATTTTTAAAATGATAATTTAATTTTTTTATTTAAATAAGTAAGAATTTTTTCAAAAAATACTAAATTTTAATTTTTGTAAATAATAATTATTTAACTATTTAATATTTAACAGTTATCATTAACTAAATACATTTAATAAAGTTAATGAAAATAAAATAACAACTACAAAAAAAAATTTGCCCAACAAATATCCACAAAATTATACTTTTTATGTTGGGTAATCATACATTTTTCCAGTAGCATAATGGGTCGGGGCTTCCTGCCGGCCCATTTACTAACAGGTTGGTAGATCAATTAGGTTTAGTTATTTCTTTACATGTATTATTAATGTATTAGAAATCTATGATGGATATGGGGTAGGCCTGACCTAAGATTTTGACCAAACCAAACTACACCCAATTTAATAAGCTAAAACCTAACCCAACCCTTTTAAAGTGATTTCTTAACATTGAATTTGATTTTCTTTGACAAATGAATTTTATTTTATTTTTTTTAGAAATTTTGCGCTTGGGTATTTCCCTTTTCTCGTCAAATAGATTTCTACCAAAATGCACATATCTTAATGGGTTACAAATTGTAGTTTGATGGATAAAAAAATAATTGAGGATATTACATCATGCATGGGACTACTATAATGTTTAACAAGCTTTTTCCACAACATAGAAATTTAGACAGGAGTAAAAATGTAATTATCTTTATTTTTCTTATTGAAATCAAGAATATGTGTTACTTGAATTTGTTTCTCCAGTTTATTAGTTGGATGAATTTTCTAAAACTTAGATGTTTCGTACGTTTCTTTTATAGGCTCCATTGAATCCCGCAATTAAATTCATTATTGTTTGCATTCCAGAATTGCAAGCTCCAATTCTTGTTGAAGTTGATTTACCAATTCTTCTAACTTACCTATTAGCTTGACAATAACTTTTCATTCGTTCGGTTTCATTCATGATTTCCTCTTTTAAGTCTAAATATTACATTTCTTTTTTAAAAATATTGTTCAAAGCAACATTTTTTAAAAGTAATTTTCTTCTCCGAATTAGTAATTTATTAAACAGAGAATTAATATTTTATTTCCGTCACCGATTTATTGAATTTTTAAATTTGTATGTCAAAAATTTAAAATAGTTCTTTCAATTCATTAATATAAAACTCACCTATCTTGGTAATTGAATTTGGTTTGTGATATTTTTAGGTAAAAGAAATATGATTGCAAAGTTACATGCTGTCAAACACTTAGTAATGTATTTCATCCTCAAATTTTGCTTTCAAATTATACTTCAAATTGCCCTCATACTGATTAAATCTTCTTCCATGTTTTCTTCAATAGTTGAGGCATCAATCCAATAAAAAAAATTGCAATCTCCCGGCAACTCCTAGATCATGTATCAAACAAAAAATTCTGTCAAATAAATCATTCGTTAAAAAAAAAAAAAAAAAAAAAACGTGAACAAATCAACAGCACCCCCAGCAAACCCACATCAAATTAAATACAATTTGTAAACACACAACAAATCCACCATAGCACACACATTAATTCCATCAAAATCCAAACAAACCCAGGTGAAGGAGACTATAAAATTACCTACAAGTAAAAATCTAAATTTCATACAACATTCAAGCAATGAAATAACAACTTACATTCTTATAATTCCGGCCAGGATTGATTTCAGACCATGAAATCTTCAGTAAACAGTGAAACCTACATTTGCAACGCGGGATAATTAATTACATCATTATCTAAAACAAGGTAATTTATGCTCAAGTTTCAAATTGTTGTCGAGTAGAGACAAAAATGTTAAGGTTTTAAATTGAATTTCAAATTACAGAGAGAGGGACACAAAAATTAAAGAGAGAGAATACTGAAACTTCCAATTCTGGCATATGTTTTACATCAAATCAGTTTCTATCTCTCCATACGTGTCAAACATGTATGGAAAAAGAGTCTGAATTTTTGAAGTCAAGAGGCCCACTCTTCTGTATTATATCAGACTTAATATGGCAAAGCTTACTCAACCTCTTCAATTACGTGGCATATAATTAGTCTTCGGGCGATGACATAGCATGTCATGTTATCATTTCAACCTCTGATTCCGACATATGATCTATAACTGAAATAAATTCAAATTTTAATGATTTATTTAAAAAAAAAATAGCGATCAAATTGAAAATATGGCTAAAATTTAGTATTTTTTTTTTTGTTATTTATCCCTATAAATGGTGAAAAATAATTGACAAAGCTTTACAATTGGGATCGCTCAAACTATTAGCACGCTTCAATATTCCCCTTAAATAAATCATAATAAATTAAAAAAAATTATTTTGAAAATAATTAATGATGTGGTTTCATTAAAAGTCAATTTTAAAGTTATACTTAAAATTTAATACATCATAAATGATAAATTTTTATTTTAATAATTTCTTGACTCAGAATTTGTATATATATTAATATAGATTATATACTATTCATTTAAAATAATTAAGTATTTAAAATTTAATATACTATTCATTTAAAATAATTAAGTATTTAAAATTTAATATTACACTTATATATATATATGAGTTTGAGAGATTTTAAAAGTTGCCATGTATTTTTTAAGAACTTTTATCATGTGTCAAAAATTAAATTTATAAAAATGTATATCATTATATTTTAAATAAAATATTATTTAATTCATAATTTTTAATGAAATTAACATTTGAATCCATTTTTTTTTTTAAAAAGTAACTTTTGGATTATTAACATTTAATTCTATCATACAAACTGTTTCTTATTTCAAATTTTTTCAGATTTTTCATAAAAGAATTAAAAATAAATTATAAAATAATTTTTCTTCCCAAAAAATCTTCATCCCCAACCTTTATATTTTTTTCCTTCATTTTTTTCATTATCCTTCGCTTTTTTTTTTTTCTTCTTCCATTTTTCATTTTTCATGTTATTTTTTTTTCTATTTCTACTAACGGTACCATCTTTTTATTTTTTAGTTATTTGATTTTCTGATCTTTATTTTTTGGATTTTCTTTAATAAAAAAATAATTGTGTGTGGATATTGTAATTGGTGAAATTATATGGAGAATGAGGATTTGACAAAATAACTAGTTTGTATAACGAAATCAAATGTTAGAAACTTAATAGTTACTTTCTGAAAAAACGAATACTTAAATATTAATTTTGCTAAAAGTCAGAGACTAAATAGTATTTTACCCTTATATTTTTATAAATTTCGATTAAAATTTATATACACTACTATATTTAATATCTTTTTATCAATTTTTATTGGGCTTATATATTTTAATTATATATAAGTTCAAAATTATCATAAAATAATATTTAAATTTAATAATAATAATAATAATAATAATAATAATAATAATATTATGTCATTATATTTTTATAAGTTTTAATTAAAATTTATATATACTTCTATATTTAATATTTTTTTTTATAAATATTTATTGGGCCTATATATTTTAGTTATATATAAGTTCAAAATTATCATAAAGTATTATTTAAATTTAATAATAATAATAATTTATGTATATTAAAATATTTTTATAATATGCAATAAATAAATAAAAAAAATTGATCAAAACTTTGCGTAAAGCTTGTCCAATATATTAGGTGACAAAGTAAATATTCTCTAGAACCAAACAAGGCGGAATTGGAATCGTGAAGATGAAACCTCTGTTTAGCACTTGTTTGGAGAATGTAAAAGGTAAAATTAATGCAGTATTAGTGTATGACAACCCCTGGAAATGGACACCAACGACAACATTGCTCAGGCTCAGGCCCAGCTACTACCTGAAAAAGACTGTTCCAAAGCAAGATAAGGTGAAAAAGACTTGAGCTTTTTAAGGGAAAAAACAAAGGAACATGCTAAATATTCATGCTAAATATTGTCTTCTTTTTTGCCAATTACCCACATCAAAGCAAATCCAAACTTTATAAAAAAAAAAAAGAATTCAGTGACTTTTTTTTGGTAGGAAATTCCACGACCTAATTGCTTTCACTGCATAAATCCCAATAGCCATAATCAAAACAACACAACCCAATTCACCAAATTTGTTTGTTTCTTCTTCAATTCCATCACTATATCATTAAAAATCTGCTTCTAATTTACCATTCCCAATTTATAATTCCTACTTATAATTACTCTTCTTCTGTTATCCTGAACACAACTAGCAGTGACGGAGCCAAAAAAATATTTTCAAGAGAGCCAAAAGGAAATGAGAAAGAGAAGTTGTGGTTATTTACTATGGGCTTTTCCTATTATTAGACTAAATAGTCTTTTAAAATTTAAATGCAATAAAATAAGGAAATATTACATAAATATATTATTTTTTAATTTTTTTTTTCAATTTTACTGTTTTTTTTTTTATTATTGTTTTTTTATATATATTTAATATATGTGTAGTATATTTTTATTATATATTTGGTATATATCGTATTTTTGTAAAAATATTTTTAGATATATAGTATTTTAAAAAAAATATTTTTAGATATGTAATATTTTTGAAAGAAAAAAAATCTAACAGTAAAAATAAAATATTTTTTATTTTTTTGATATTTTTGAAAAAATCCCATAAAATAAAATTAATGAGCTGAAAATTCAGTTTAAAATTAAAATTTGTACACATAATTTTATAAAATGTCCAAATATTTTATATATTATGAATTTTTTTAGGGGGCACACACATTAATATTTAAATATTTACTATTAATAGTGGGGTTATTTTGGAACAAGGCGGCCATGACAACAAGCGATATTGTGCTGTTTTATGCTGGAACTAGTAGCAGAAATATTTCCAGCTTCATTATCTTTTGCTCATATTTACTAGTTTCGTGTTTTTTTTTTTTTTTTTTTTTTTAAATTATCGTGTTTAAGGATTATAGATACAAGGAAAAAAGAAAATTTTTATATACGTTAAATGCATAAATTTATGTCACGTATCAAACTAATAAGTGATAAGATATTTTAATTAATATAAATATTTTAATAATTTTTTACTCAATGAAAAAATACTAATTATAAATATAAGATGGAGGTAACCTTCAATGAAGTTAATTTCAATGCTGACTGGCTAGTTCATTGAAGAAGTAGTCTTTGTATTGGCAACCATTTACTTGAAGTTTCGCCGCAATAAATTTTTAGTCTTTTATTTTATGATATTTGTGGAATTTCTTATATTAGAAATTATACAATAATATTTCTTTTATTTGCTTTCTTCTAAAAAATTAAAAAAAAAAAATAAAAGAAATTGATAATTTTTTTTTTATTTCAAGTGTTTTTATCTTATCGGGTGAATTAAATTATATATGTGGCAAATTTTTATAGATATATAGTTAGTTTTTAACTCAAATTCCCATTAGATTTTTTTATTTTTTTCAACAGAGGTAAAAATCTTTAGGTTTTACTAGGTAGAATAAAGACATTCAATAACCTCACTTTTAATGATTTTGAGGGGCAACTAATGAAAAAGGAAAAATGGATAGCTTGTTAGCTTGTCTCAATTGAGAGCAAGTTAGTAGCTCATAATTAAAACATATTTACATTAGAATTGAGAAATTTGTAAAAAATGGAAAAGATAATTGATCAGACTCCAAACATAATAAATTTATATGCATCAAAGGAAACGAAACAGTAAGAGGGTAATCTAGGCCAATGTATATACATAAATTTAATTCTATTAGAGTGAATTTAAGGGTGCACTCTCATAATTCACCTACGCATTCAAAAATTATTTTTGAGTTCTTATACTTATTGAATCCTGAGCCATAAGATGAAGAGGAAACTCATCTATCCTCTAAAAAATTCCTTTTGGACCCGAATCTCATCCAATACACAGAATCGTAATTCCAATTAATTTCCACGATAATTATTTGTCTAGGGACAAGAGCTTCTTTCAGTCCAATGAAAGACAAAACCCAATACGCAAGGCCAAACTCGTCGGGCCAAGAGGAGAAAACATAAGCATCGGTCCCCTACCTTTGTCTCCTTCTCCCCCATAATCAAAACTCTGCTGCATATGCCATGACACCCTATCTGTCTTAAGGACCACCATTACCATTATTATTATTGTTTTTCCTTCTCTACTTTTATTGCTTCACATTGACAATTGAATTTTATTAGGTACCTATATTAAAGATTTTATAATCTAATGACCAGTTTGGTTAACACCAAGCCGAGTTGGTAAATCATGAGCCCAGCGACCTCAAGGTTCTGTTGACACCCACCATTGGTGGAAATTTATTGAATTTGTTGAGGTGTGATATGACTTAAGATTGCAAATGTGTTGGTCATTGTCCATCACATATTAGTGTCTAAATGTAAATTTTATCTAGTGACAAAAAAAAAATAATGGTATAATAGGCCAAGCATCCAGATAGTAGTATTGGCGTTAACTCCTTCAATTCAAAGCCTATTCTCAATCATGGGCCAGGGTATGGGCTAGAGTTGATGAATTTATTCCATTATTATCATTAACAAATCTCGTTGTACTATTCATACTTTTTTTTTAGCATTTAAAAGCTTATTCACAGTCAAATTTGAACTGTTCATTATCAAAGCTATCAGTTAAAAATTCAGCATACATATTAGGATTGAAAAATAAATAAATAAATAAAATATGTTGAATTTTAATCAATAAAATAAAAAATAACTCGCTTGTCAATAAAATTATAAGCATTAATGACTATAAATTAAGATTAATAGGGTTGCATCAGATATATATATATTTAAAATACTTTAAAATCATACTCTCAAATATTTATATAATTTCTGTATAAATCAATTTTTTTTATGTTAATATTTGCGATTAATGTTATTATATAATAATAGTACGTACCACATCGCTTTCAAATGCCCATATGGTTTTCTTTCTAGAAACTAAGTCCAATAATATATGATTAAAAAGATAATATTATAGTTGGTGTGGTTGAGTGATTTCGAATTTAAATATTTATAAATATAATAATTAATATTAAAAAATTAAAATCTTAAAAAAGAATTATATGACTCGAATTTAAATTAATTAATAATAATTAAATATCAAATTATTTTAAAAAAATATAATATTATATTTTTAATTAATTTAGGATAAGCAAAGTATTCCCTCAAACAAAAATAATTACTTTGGATTAGCAAGTAGTTATCATTTTTACGTCATCTACAAAATGATAATCTTCAGATATGGCAGGGCGCAGTTTTTGTTTTATTTGCCAGATTGCTTTTGAATAATTAACGTTAGGCTGCTAATTAATTAATTACTCCCCCGATATTTTAGAAAAAAAAAACTATCCTAAAATATTTGATGTTTTAAGAATTTTAACAGAAAAAATTTAGAACTTATTAATATTTTCCTTTTTTTATTTCCACTTCATTTTTTTTAATATATAATATAAATAAGGATAAAAATTATATTATTTATTAAATAAATATATTAAATGATATTTTTTTAATTTATGTATCACGTATTATGAAATGAAGAGAGTGATTATATGACCAAGCATTATAATCATCATAGAAATATAACTTTTTTGCAGAGTCGCTATTATAAGCTAACCAGTTGCCTAACTTGTTCCAATTTTTTATTTATTTATTTATTTTTATCCATTCATTGCATTTTGATAATGTTGTCGCTTAAATTGAAGTGTTAAAATATAAATTTTATCTAAAAGATGTTAAATGAGTATATACAATTAGTGAATATAGGAGTTTTAGAAAAATGACACTCCATCACATTTAAAAATGACACAGAAATTTTAAGAAGTAACAACACGATAATGAAATAAATTTATTTAAAAATATAAAATAATAAAAAGTATCAAACAATGAATTAGAAATAATAAAAAATTATTATAATATCATTGAAAAAATGAAAGAAAATTGGAATAGAAAATGAAAAAATTAAGAAAATTAAATAAAATTAGAAAGAAAATAAAGAAAAAAGAAAAATGAAAGAAATGAGATTAAATAATACTTTATTAAGAACTAAATAATTAATTTTTTAAAATAGAATGCTTATTTTATTAATTTTAGTAAATTTTAAAGATTAAATAATAATTTATTTTAAAAAAAATTAAAAATTAAGGGGCACAAAAAAAATAATATTTTATTATGGACTAAAAATTTAATTTTTCAAATTAAAAAAAATTATTTTATTAATTTTAAAAATTAAATAATAATTTTACATTAAAAAATCTCAAAATTAGGGATGTGCCCTTTGCATTAGTATTCTTATTAATTTTATAAATTTTAAAAATTAAATAATAATTTTATATTAAAAAATCTCAAAATTAGGGATGTGATATATATATGATTTTTTAATTTTAATAATTAATTTTGAGGATATCACTTCTAAAATATATAAATTCTCACTTTCCTAACTCTCCCTCTTTTCAAGGAAGGAGGGGTAGATTAAAAGAAATTAAAACCCAAATTATTAGTCATTGGCACAATTACTCCAAAACTACAAGAGAAGGAAAATAAACTAACTTGTTGAACTATGCTTCTTATTGTTTTTCTATAATTAGATATTAATCTTAAGTATGTTGTGTAAGGCCTATTGTTAATTGCTAAATGCTATATAAATAAAATAAAAATCAAATATATGCAAATTAGATAATAATTCAGTGATTAAATATTTGTCTTGAAATATAAAAATTAATATATATTTTTATTTTACTAATTATATCTGATTTTTTATCAAGTTAAAAATATTAGTAATTCATCAATAAACAATACTTTTAAATTTTTGAAGGAAATAAAACAGACAGAGGATCACTGTACTTAAAGAGTATGTTTGGTACCCATAAGATTGGGAATAGAACAAAGTTTTATTTTTTGTTTTGGTACATAAATAATATAAAATTTTTAATATTTTAATAATTTGACTGGCTTTAATTCTTATTAATATGGTATATATTTTAAATATAATTATTAATTTAATCAATAAATTCTATTTATTTATTAAAAATGAACTTAAAAAAATATCAAAGGTTTTTGAATCCTAATTTGTTTAGATTCTGATTTCAAAGTCTATCAAACAAGCCTTTAATTTATAAATTATTAAGGGTTAATTGTAATTTTTCTCGTATATTAAGTTTTTTTTTTTTTTACTTTTTAAAAATACACTAACTCCCCCCTGACGAATGTCATAATATACTACTAAATCTTTCTATTCAATTTTACCGTTAGTCAACCTTATAATGATAGTAAAAAGTTTAAAATGTCATTATCATTTATTTTTAATTAATTATATTCTATTTTTATTTTAAATTTTTTTTAAGATTAAAAAATTTATTTTCATATTTTTGACAAATTTTAAAATAAAAAATAAAATAAAATATTTATAAAATATTTTTTATTTTTTTATTTTAAAAAATAATTTAAGAAGAAATTAAATTATTAATTAAATTATTTCTTCTTAAATTTTTTAATACAGATAAAAAATTCATTTTCATATTTTTAACAAATTTAAAAATAAAAATTAAAAAATATTTTTTAAAAAATATTTTTATTTGTTATTTGTTATTTGTTATTTTTAAAAAATAAAATAAAAATATTTTTTAAATATTTTTAAAAAATATTTTTATTTTCAAATTTTTCAGAAATATAAAAATAAATTTTTTAACCTTAAAAAAAATTAAAATAAAAATAGAATGTAATTAATTAAAAATAAAAGATAAGGGCATTTTGGTCTTTTTATTACCCTTATATGGTTGACTAAGGATTGACTAATGATAAAATTGGACGAAAATGTCTAATAGTATATTATGACATTCATCAAGAGAAATTAATGTATTTTTAAAATATCAGAAAAAATTTAATGTAATGAGTTATTTTACAAGGAAGAAATTACAATTAACCTAATTATTAATTCACGGGCTTTGATTTACTAAAATATACTTATAAAAAAAATAAATGGGATAATATATATATATATATATATATATATATATATATATATATAAGAAAAAAAAATGTAAATATTTAGGTCAACATCCATATCCATGACATTAGCAGAGTACTATTAGGTAATGCATCATATTAATTATCATTATATTACAAGATAATTAAATATATGGTTAATTGTAATTTTTTTCTATAAAATGATTATTATATTAAGTTTTCTCTGACTTTTTAAAAATATACTAACTCTCTCCCGACGAATGTTATAATATATTACTAGACCCTTCCATCCAATTTTGTTGTTAGTCAACCTTACAAAAAGAGTAAAAAAAATCAAAATATCTTTATCTTTTATTTTTAATTAATTACATTCTATTTTTATTTTAATTTTTTTTTAAGGTTAAAAAATTTATTTTCATATTTTTTATAAATTTTAAAATAAAAAATAAACAAAAATATTTTTTATAAAATATTTTTTATTTTTATTTGTTATTTTTTATTTTAAAAAATAATTTAAGAAGAAATTAAATTATTAATTAAATTATTTCTTCTTAAATTTTTTAATACAAATAAAAAATTTATTTTCATATTTTTGACAAATTTAAAAATAAAAATTAAAA
>CANXYC010430625.1:0-13417 GCA_948193065.1 Aleurites moluccanus | reverse complement strand
ATTAATTATTAATTAATCCATTAATTAACTCTTAAGTATTTTCAATTTATTTTGCTATAATTTTTAATACTCTAGCATTTTCAACTATGTTCATATTGCCCATTCTATTCGATTTAATTCTCATTTAAATTCTATAATTCACTTTAATGTCTATTTTCCATTGTCCTTGATAAATTTTCGGTTATTGCTCCCTGAAGAATTTAAAAAAAAAATTTCTGCCCGATTTAGGTTTTCCATTATAATCGTTCGGGTTATTACAAAAAAATATGTAATTGTATGTAATATAAAATCAAATATATTTAATTATATATATATATATATAATTTTAATTTGATTTAATTTGAAATCGAAAAAAATATTCAAATTGAAAATCAAATAGAATTTTTGATTTACTTTATTTTTAAATTAAAGTAAATTAAATAAATTACGAAACCATCGATTTAATCGGGTCAGTCAGTTTCACTTTCACCCCTAGTATTTTCACTTTTGTAATCTTCATATATTATAATTCAATTGTAGATTTATTTTTTAGCAAAATTCTAAAAAGAAAAAATAAAATATATTTTTTTTATTTCTACGATGTCTTTCATTTAAATAAAAGAATTAAAACAATAAAATAATAACAATAATAACAATAAACTAATGAATGAGAACAGATTCTATAAGTTTCTGTTCAAAGGAAGTCAAAATGGACATCACATCTCGCCTTAAACCATCAAGAAGTTCTAAAAACGTGAAATGTGTGATCAAACTTTTTATACAAAAGAAAAATTGTTCTCCAATTCTCTACTTGAAAAAAAAAATCTCTCTATATATTATATAAAAAAGTAAACTTTGTTTATAATTATATGAAGCTATCTTATAAAATTAATTTATATATATATTATTATATTTCTATAAATTTCAATCAAAATTTATATATGTCAAAATATATAATATATATTTATTATTTCTTCAAATATTAGTCTTTGTATAATAAATTTAGCATAATAATAATAATAATTCAAACATAAATTATTTTAAAAATTTATAAGTTAAAAAATACAAATAAAATTCGCATAAAAATATGAGCCATCACTAATAACATATAAAAAAAATAGAAAAAATCTATCATAATAATTAACATTATAATATAGTTGTAAAATTCAGTTCGATCCAAGCGATTTAATGATAAAATAAAAAATGAATCCACAAGATGAATTGGATCTTAAGAAAAATTCGCCTATATCAATACTTATAAAATATTCGGTAATCCAACCAAATACCAGATAACTTGATCTACCTATATCAGATTATTCAGGTGTACAGATTAGTCTGTTATATTTTTATTCAAAAATACATAGCAAAATTGTGTCGTTTTGCTATGTATATATTTGTAAATCCCTTGTGAATCTTCATCTCTCGATTTGGCCTCTATTCTTCTCTAATTTTACTTTATTCTTCTTTGGAATTTCACCTCTCTTCTTGCTCGGATTGTCGCCTCTCTTCCTTGCTTAAAGTCACCTCTCTTCCTCATATCAAAAGTCAGTCTTTCTTTGAAGACTGTTGTTCTTGTGTTGGTTGATCTGATGGTGCCTTTTAGAGGGTCTGTTTTCTAGTAATTTTGAAAATGTAAGCTTTAGTTCATTTTTGTTGTTGGTTGGTGAGGTTGAATATGTGTATGATTAAAGAAAGAGCAAGGATTAGATTGCTCAAAATGGGTTATTCTATTATGAATATGTAAGTTTTGGTTGACTCAGTTTTGTATGATTATAAAATTTGAATTTGTCTTGTTTCTTCCGCTAATAAATTTATTAGTTCCTTGCAAAAACTTAAAATTTGGAGTCCTAGTTTGCATTCATTTCACTTTAATGGGATTTGAAAAAAAAAATTGGCCCCGAAATAGGTTATTTAAACTTGAGAGTGCAATCTATTTTCATTTATTGAAAATATTATTGTAACCATTCGGATCCGTGTATACTATTGATTTAATAATTAAAATAGAATTGAATATAATCATATGACTCAAAAATCAACCTCAAAATATTAATAATAGTTCATTAATTTCTTTAAATATTAATAATAAATATGGGTCACTTATATACTATTTATATAAAAAATATCTTTTCGATATGAGAAATAGATATTACATATAAGAGATATCATAATTGCCATGGGTAGAGATGTGTCTGATTTTCAAAATCTTGAGTTGATATATGCATAGGGATTTAGGATCTTGGAAATATAATTTTTGTTTGGTGTTAGAATTTTGTTGTTTTTTTGTTACAGTTTTGAGGTAATGAATGGTTTTATATTTGAGATTAAAGTGTTATTGAATATGTGGGCATTTTAGTCCTTGGATTAGGTAATTGAGTTACTATGCCAATGCAGCTGAAGTAATCAAAAGACAGAGAAATCAGAAAATAGTTTTTTTTTTTAAATAAAAATTATTAACTGGTCATTAATTTTCAAGATTAAATCAATGTTATTGTGGGAACTTCATAATCGATATGATGCACCGTATAGTAAAGAGGAGATACAATTAAATTTATACTTATTATCAGAGGGGGAATTAGACTCTAAATATTGGTGGAGAAAAAATTATTTGTGGACAAAAATATATATAAATTTTTAAGATTAATATAAAAAAATTTTAATATTATTATTACATTATAAAATATTTATGTATATATAAATATAATAATACATTGATAAAAATTTAAAATTTAGGACAATTTATATATATTTTAAGAAAAAATTATGAAATATATATGTAATAGATAAAATTTTAAAATTTTAGAGGAGTTAAATGCATATATTTTAAAAAATATATAACTTAAAATAAAAATTTTAAAAATTTTAGATTCTCAAATAATATATTTTTAAAATTAATTAAAAATATATAAATATAAAAATTAATTTCAGAAATTTGAGGGGTTAATATGATATTTTAAAATTTTGAGGGGTCAATATAATATATTTTAAAAAATTATATATATATAAAAATTAATTTTTGAAAGCTTGAGGGTCATGTTTGAGAAATATTTGTTTAATATAATAAATATTAAGATATTATCATGACTTTATTATTTAATTTTAATTATAAATGTATTATATATATATTGAACATATAGATAATAAATATCAAATTATATTGTATAATTTATATTTTTTATATTATATAATTTTAAATTAGTTATTTTCAGTTTAAATTTGATTTGATTTTAGTTGAACCTCTAATCTCAGTTACCACCTAATTTTGGGGGAATTAAAATATTTATTTAGTTTTTTTTATATATAAGAATCAAATTGAATATAAAATTTTTAATAAATTTCTATAATTTTTATTTTAAATATATATACATATTATCAATAATATTTTTATAATTTTAATTATTTTAAATAGTCAAAATTTTTAAATAATTATTTAACTTTAATTTTTATTTAAAAAATATATTTTAATTTTCAATTCTATATTTTGTTAAATATTTATTCCATAGGATAAGTTGGTTTTAATTTGAAAAAAAAAAAAAAAAAAAAAAAAAAAAAAAAAAAAAAAAAAAAAAAAAAAATTTTTTTTTTAAATTTTTTTTTAATATATAATTTATTTTATTTTTTTTTTAAAAAATTTTTTTTATTTTTAAATTATTTTTTTTTTTAAATTTTTTTTCAAATTTATATTTTTTTTTTAATTTTAAAAAAAAAAAAAAAAAAAAAAAAAAAAAAAAAAAAAAAAAAAAAACCTTATTTTTTTATCAATATTTTGAAATTACTTTAATTTTTATTAATTTTAGATACTTCATTTTTATTTTATATTTCTTAAAATGGTAAATAAAAATATGTAATTAATTAAATTAAATATTATAATTTATTTTCATTTAATAAATTTTAACTTATTTTAATTAATTACTTTTATTTTATCAAATTTAATTTTGTTAACATTTTATTATTTTAATATTCATAACTTAAATAGTACGTACCAAATAGTTGTATTTTTTACCAAATTAAAATATTTGATTTAATTCCCATGGAAATAAAAATCTGATTAACTAGAGACAGAGAGAAATGAATATTCCCTAAAATAAGAGAATTGCATTCCTATTCGAAACTATTTTTATGTGAACAATACACTAAAAATTTTCAAATACATGCTTTACAGCCCAGACCCACTTGGTAATATTCCATGGACATGCTAAAGAAAATAATCAAGGCAAATTAAAACAATGTTCAGAACAAAAAATGAAGAAAAATTGAACTACAAAAAATTGGAGTTTTGCAGTTCAAAGTGCCCAACTACAAATAAAATTCTCACATTAGGAAACTAAAAATCTTCTGTCTTCCCCATTTTTCCCCACCCTAAAAGAAAAATAGAGCAAACACAGGAAGCAGCTTTTCCTGCTTTACAAATGCCAAGAAGTTAATCATGGAGTAATGAGACATTGAAATTCCACCTTCAAGATTTTGAATTGGCTCGGGCTTCTTGCAGACTCTACAATTCAGTATATACATTAGAAAGTGCATAGCCCCAAATTATCAACTCAAGTTTAAGTTAGGCATTATCATGACATACCAGCCGTTTGAAAGATCTGCGATTTGGTGATTTCTGTTTTTCCTCTGCATCAGGTTTTGCACGATCCAAGGCCTATAACACAAGATATGAGAAGAAGTCATATTAGTTTTTCCTTGATGACAATTATTCTTTTTTTCCTTGATGACAATTATTCTTTCTGAACATTAAACATAGCTTAACTAAAAACCTTGCAAGGAAATCATCGGACCCTAAGAAAACAAGTACAAACATTACAAACCTAAAGAAAAAGAAAACCATATTGAAAAGTGTGAACATATCCTCATTAATCAGCATCCTCTAAAGAGATACAGTAAAACCTCTATAAATTAATAACGTTGGAACCAGTAAATTTTATTAATTAAAAGAGATATTAATTAACCGATAAATTAATAATTTATTAATTTAAAGAAAGTATTTACAATTCAACAAATAATATTGAATCAACTAAAAAATTAGTATTTTATAAATTTTGTAAGTGATAAATTAAATATAAATTAATTAAAATAAAACAAAAAAATATGTTATCAATTGAATATGATTTATATAAATTGAATAGAAAAATAATGTATAAATTGAGTATTAATTAAATGAAAGGTAAAAATTATGTTATTATAATTATTTAAATTTAAAATAATTTTTATATAAATCACTTCAAATGATATCTTATGTTTTTCATAGTTACAATGACTTCTCATCTAAAAAGTGTTCAAAAATTAATCATGTCAGATGAGATACATAAAGAATTATGTGAATATAATAAAGAATATCCCACATGCACTAAAAAAAATTGCAGCAATGGAGTTCTGACGAATTTTACTTGAAAATTAGTCAATGTACTATATTAAATACACTTAAGCAAAATTAGAGATGATAACGCACTCAAATAATCAACAACACTTCATAAATTTTTATTACAATTCAAGAGTTCAACTCCAGAACTTTTAGATTCAATAAGAAAATTTAGAAATGAGATCTAACTATATTTAAATTTCAAAGAAAAAACAAGTAACAATAAACTTATATTTTAATAAAGTATTATAATCTATTATATATAGAATGTAAGTAAATTATTAATGAAAAAATATTAATTTATAATATAAATGGGATCATATAATTATGTATGAATTTTCAAAAAAGTATAATCTTATTAATTTATCGAAATTATTAATTTAGTCTATTGATCCAAATCGGGACTGGAGAAAATTATTATATAATAGAGGTTATTAATTTATTGAATATTAATTTATAGATGTTTTACTATATATTCTGCATCAAGTACGCTACTATGAAGTTGTTTCCCAATAAGATGACAATCTTAACATGAAACACCTGGTTATTATGATATTTAACAAATGATTTTCCCACATGTATGTGCAGGCCTCACTCTACCCAACTTGCAGATCTAAAAAAATTTGATAAGTCTTGAAAATTGATTAATAGATTGTTTGGTCAAAGCTGGACTGATTCAGGAGATTCTACAAGTTAACTGATAAGATTGAGGTATACGGTAAAATCTCCGGTTACCTTTATACTTGATGCATAGCAAGTAAAATTACCCATTACCTATGCTCTCACTTGGATACCAAAAACAAAATGGGATTGACATCTTCGTGAATATAAATGATCTGCAGTGGTGATTTTTTTACCTATATCTACAGCTCCAGCTATCTCAGCAAGACAACAACCTCTAAAATTAGCAGTTACACTGTGAAAAGAAAATAGGGCAAGTCGCTGCCCAACAAATTCTCTACAGAACAACTACACAAAATTCCACTGCAGTGAGACTAATTTCTTGTTCTACGTTTTGATATCAATTACTACAATTAAAGTTTGATGAGTGACAACATAAGTGCACATGCCTATCAGCTGCTTCCATATCCAGGCTCAATTCAAGTCTAGTACTTTAGTTGGGAAAGCTACCTATGGCAGGATTTTTGTAGAAATTAGCACAATTATGGATCCCTAGAGTAAGCAAATGATAATGCTCTAAGAACAATTCCACTACCAACTCAAACTGTAAAGCAAGAACACTAATATATCAAATCTTGAATGAGCAAAAGCTTGAGAAATACTTCGTCTTTGTGCAGTTCTTCAGGCAGACTCTCAGGAATTGCCTAGGATTTGACTAAGTTCATTTTAGTCTCACACCTCAGTGACACTGGTACAATTACATGGGTTCATCACAGTTGTAAGTATATGGTGATGACCCATTATAGTTGCCAGCCAACAAGTCATTGGTTATGTAGGTTAGAAGTTCAACTATAATGTTGTACAAGTTGGGATGACCTATAGACGTATTAGACTCCACAAAGCGGCCAAACAAACAAAAGCCATAAAAAAACAGTATTTCCAACTCTAAGGCTGTGATGCAGGTGAGGATTTATTTTTTTCATTTGGAAAAAAAAAAAGCAACAATATGGACTCCACCTCCCACCACCCAGAATCTGACAATAGGCCCTTTTAGGCTTGCTATCAGTTCTAGTGCAGCTTTAGAAAACCAGCCTCAATATTATGTTTGAAACTTGCATGCCTGCTGGCAACATGGTGTTGGCAAGTAAAGGTTGGACAGTGAAACTACAAGGAATAAATGCACTAAATTTCATTGCTTATAAAAGAATAGTTTTGTCTGTCAGACCGCATAAACTCAGGCTATATGAATGGAGAATCAAGAGACCATAGAACATAGTAAGAGTCAATGCAGAAACAAACATTTTACCTGAATCAGAGACTCCACACGCCGGCGCATGCGAGTATGCATGAAACCTTCCGAGCACTGTTGAGGAATTCAAGGAAGACTTGAGATCAAAACCAACATTAATAGACTTGACTAAAGCATTGAACCAAAAAACTTGAATGTTGATACAACAACAATTAGGCCTGAGTATGGGTCGGTCCAAGTCAAGTATTTAAAAAGAACCAAAAGGAATAAAAAATTCGGTCCTTAAAAAATTTGAGAACCGGAACGATTCGGATATTCTATGTATTATGTAACCATACTATTGAAGTTTAGGATTTCTTAATGACCATAAATATTTTCCATGTAAATTAGTAATATGTATAGTATACTGTATGCCCGTAATGTATTGTGTAACTATACTGTATGATGTATATTATTATTATTATCATCATTACTGTTAGATTTGGTTCAATATAGTCCAGTTTGGTACAGTTCTTGGTTCGAATATGGGTAAGAACCAGTACCGTAGCAAACTAAAATTTTCAATACAGTTCGGAATAGGTCTCACGCTGAGTCCCAAAAAAATATATAGTACTAAATCGGTTCAATATTTCGGTTTGGTCCGGTATTCAGTGATAACAGCAATCATGATTAAAGACATAGCAGGGCCTCAAGTGACCAGAAACCATTACGTCATTCATCTAGTACCATGTATGAAATTTTGCAAAAGCAGACATGAATAAAGAATTTATGTAATCTTGCAATCATTTAGAAGACTAGTAAGAAAGGAAAACAGTTCATAAAAAATAAGTTTCCCTAAATCAGTGTGTACAGCATTCTTCTTTCAATATTCTCATATTCTCCAACGATACATTCAGTAGCAGATAGCAGTGACTTAAATACCATCTTAACATATTCACCTATAACACATTTAATCGTGGTCACTAGATAGCAGTGACTTAAATACCATGATTACAAGCGATTGATTGATCAAATGGTTGATTAGGCACGATCATGCCTAGCTATCTAAGCAAACTACCAGGGTATGCTATCACCACATATTTAGAATGATTCCGTCCACACAGAGTAGTCATTCCTAAGAAGAATACTGCATGAGCTAAAACTAGCGCACAAAAAAGATTAATCCACTTTCAGACATTGCCAAGCAAAAGTTTAAGATTATTCAATTGCCTGATTTACAAAGCAAAACAACTTGATCAAGATCAACTCTCAATCCTTTATTACCAATAACCATTATGCTGCAACATAGAGTAATTAAAATTGAAGGAACAACTTAGAAATTAAGGGCCAGTGTTGATCACCAATTTGAAGCCATATTGTAACAAGGCAACCAAAACCATTCTCTCTTACTTTTCAAGCAGAAAAAGGAGACATTAAGCCATTAACAGTTCTTGGGTCACGATACTTTAACAAGCCCTCTGTGCATTCATATTTTGAAGCTAGCATATGCGAAGTTTTACATAGCAACTTAAGCAAAAGAGTTTTATCTTAAAATGATAACTAACATTTGAAACAATTTTATGCAAAAGAATCTTATATTACAATGATAACTAACATTTTACATACAAATTAAGGGATTGAAACAATTTTATGCAAAAGAACCATACCTTAACATGATAATTAACATATGCATGAAATGTCAATAAATTCCACACTGTGCGGTCCAATTTTTTGCCTTCTACATGGCGAGGAAAAATGACTGCACCAATTTTGAATTATAAATTGTCATGGTGAGGATGAAAAAGAGGAAATAAACTCAATTTGGTTCTATGCCATTACCAAAAGATACAAATCCTGCATTTGCAGATAATGCTTCAGCAGGAGCTTCCTTCAATTCTACAGGTGAAGTAGGAGACCACAAACAAGGAGGAGCATTATTAAGTCCAGATGTACGCCGTGCTCCCACAAATTCCTGAATAAGAATGAAAATTTCAAAAGGTTGAAAGCAAGCATATAAAGAATAGATGAAATGGAAAATATACAAGAATATATGCTAAACGATCTTGACAACAGAGTCTGATACAAGTGACAGTTAAAGAGTCTTAAAACAGAAAAAACGTATAAAACTCTAAAATGTTGAGTGCAAAATTTTTCACTGAAGAGTATTTGTTAGTTCTTACTCATTCCCTACAAATCCATGCAATTTTCAGACTTTTACATATACCTGAAGGAAGGAAGTTGCAAGAGAAGTATCTACAGAGTCCTTGAATATCATAGGGAATACTACAGTAACCTTTTCTGCCTGCCATAAACAATTACATTTTCTTAGTTTATTGCCATGATTTCTCCTTGAAGTAGACAAAAAAACACATACATAAAGCATATGTTATGCACATACTAAATCAATAGGTCAAGATAAACTAAAAACTAAAACCACTTCCAGTCAAATCTATGAGAGGGAGAGATAGAATCAGGAGAAAAGACAATTGCCATAATGGCATTTACAAAGGGATATTTTTGCTGCATGCAATAATTGCATGAAGGTGAAATGAAGTAGTTAATAAATCCATGTAGTAATAATTATTGCTCGCGTATATTATACCTGAGGAACAAGGAAAAAAGACTCATTTGGCCGATGCACAAGGGCAAGAAGCCGATCCATATCAGGAGCAACAGTTCTTGAAGCAAGATTCTTTAGAACTACTCTTAATGGGGCACCTAGTACAACTTCCCTAACAGATGCAATCTTGACCAACAGTGATTGCCTGAACTCTGCACAGCATCAGTATAGATGCCATTAAGCACATCAAGCAACTAATTAAAAACATAGAAAAGCCACAAACTTAAGCACAATCCAGATTATATGCTAATCACCAAAAAGAATATGCCATTACTTAATAACCAAATAAATCCTGCACAAACAAAGAAAAAGTTCAACACCTTCATTGTCAGTATTGCAAGCATGTATGTTAAACAAAAATGAGCACTCAAATGCAAAAGCTTCCCTTTTTTTTCATTTTACTACGTCAGAAATTTTAAAGGAGAGGAGGAGGGCTTCCTAGGTCTGAAGCCCTATCCTCTTCCACTATAAGGCATACACTTGACTACTGAACTACTAGTAGCCCAACAGCTCAAATTCGAGAGCATTAACTCACAATAAGATTAACATGCAAGATTAATGGCAAGGTTGGACAGATGAAGCATGCAAATAAGCCTCAAACACCATGGGGGAAAAAAGAAAGAAAGAAAAATAGTCCAAAGAAAACCCATTAGCGAGAGTTAATCCCTTAAAGCTAGGTATGTGTTTGTTCTTAAGCAAAAGATGAAAATGTCCAACAAATAGAAGCTATCTGTGTTTTTGGCATATACATTGCAAAGCTCATAATGACTTTAGAAAAAAGAACTCGTAAAACCTTCATCTGGAGGAAGTTTTGACAAATTGAGTTTCAAAGTGAGATTATAGCCATCCCTAGGAGGATCAAGAATCTGCACAACCACACCATAAGCAGCCTTTATAGCTTCAATGGCTCCAAAAGGAAGTCCACCCAAGAAAACAGTCCATGGAGGAGGAATGGGTAATGAAACAGATAAAAGCAGGATATTTGGGTTCTTCATTGACACCTACATAATATTGGGAATGTTATATATTGAAAAAGGTAAAACAAAAGGATTCAAGAACCAAAGAAAAAGAAAAACCTGAATATGATAACGAACATCATCGAACTCGACCCAGTGATAATCAAGCTCAACAGCCTTGTCAAGACTGAAAATCAAGCAATAAAACGAATTATAGATCATTTTAAATTCTGGGTTGTTTTCAATTTTCCGATTTAAGATAAAAAGAGAAGCCACATTTACAAAAAGAAAGATCATAATATACACAGAGAGAGTGAGAGAGAGATAAATGAGAAAAGAACGTACTTCTGAACCCTATTCAACAAGGTTTGAAGAAGAAATCTTGAATGGGACTGTAACAAAATCATCGATTTCAATTTGGTGTATTCGTTTTCCGGCTTCTCTTCTTTATTATCTTTTAAAACCACAAATGCAACAGAAATTATCGATCAAATTTCTCTCTCTATTTCAAAAAATTTTACGTCAAGAGAGAGCGAACCGAAATGAATATAATATATAAATGGGGTTTGGGATCTTTTTGCCTCAAGAGTCAAGTGTTTGTGTTGTGTGTCGTGCTGCAGAGGAGATTTCAGATTCTTCTTTCACTCCCTCACTTTCCACACCATTGCCCATCTTTTGCTTTGTTTTTTTTTTTTTACGGTTTTCGTTTTTTTTTTTTATTTATGGATTTTTTTTAACAAATCACCTAAAGACAATTATTAAAAATAAAAAATTTAAGTAATATTAAATCAATAAATTTAAAAATAAAATAAATAAGAAATTATAATTAAATATAATCCTATAAAAAAATATTTTTTTTCAATTTATTTCTATATAATTTATTTATATTTTCCTAATATAATTATAATATTTTAATTTTTTTTATTACCATTATTATTTATATGAGAAATATAAATTATTATTATAAATTAATTTTAAGTTTAAAAGTTTATTAAATTATTTATTTAAAATTTTTAAAAATATTCATGAGAATATTCCCTCATGTGTGTCTATATATATATATTAATTGTAAGCAAAATTCTAATTGGTTTATAGAACCAATCAGATCTGCTGACCCGATTTTAGAGAAGGGACTGTCAGCCAATTCGTTGTCGTCCGACCCTCTACCGGAGATACATGCTCCACCAGCAAGCAGCTTAGGCGTCAACTGTCACATCCCAATTTTAAAAAATGTGACGGTCCTAGGATACGAAGAAGGCATAAGGTCACCTAAACTTGTAAAACCCTATTTTTGTATTTCTACAGAAAATTCGCCATAATTTTCCTACTTCTACAATCTATCCCAGGATTCAAATCCCTCTTTTCATATTCACAATAACACAACCTGCACAATCAACACTTCTATTCCCTTATTCATCTCATACTACAGCATACATATCACATTTAATACCCTTTTTCCAAATTCAATATTTTACATCTCATTTACACAACTTCATTCTTTTATATCATCTTACTAAATTCTTCATTACAAAACCATGGAACTTCTAAAAGAAGAATCTATAATTACAAAATAAAGAGTCTTTATATAGATACAGAAAATTTCACTCCGGAGGAAGAGGGAAGAAGTGGAATCGCCTCTATCTACCTTGCTCCTGAAAAAAATATAAATCTACGAGAGTTAGATACGAATATCTCAGTGAGTAACAACATATTACCACACTTGTGGCTAGGTATTCAATGCTATATGCAAGAAAGATAATGGTTCAATATACATATATACATTAATGAATATCAAATATTAATAGGAGGAATCATAGCCATTGTAAAGAATATCGTCAAATGAAATTTAAAGGTATAATAATGAATTGGTTATCAATAATTGGTTATAACAAATGCTATACAATTTAATAATGAGGAGAATACCAATGTATTTCATTATGTTGACAGATAATCAATATACCAAAAAAACTCAGCAGATGCTACATCTTGATAGCATGCCTACATGGTAGTCATATGGTTGATCGGACCGCATGGCTAGAGCCTTACCCCCCTCTAGCTAGGGTCAGTCAAAAAGTACAATGTGCACAAAGTCTCGATGTATTATCATAGCCCCATCGAGAGGGATATTTGTCATGTACATACTATACATTAATAGGGTTCATTACATAATGACCTAAGGTCCATTATGCATTTATCAATAACATTAGCAATACTCATATCAATAATGTAACAATAATTAAGTAATTATATGAAAGATATCAATTAGGTTTTTGACAAAAGATGATAAGTTAAGTCATTCCAATGGCTATACTTCGAATTAATTAATACCAAGGATGCATTTAGAAGCAAAGTGAAATTACACATCTGTTTTACTAGAATAGGTTAACAATTCAATATTATATATATATATATATATATATATATATATATATATCCACATTTGACTATTCAAGAAATATGGGATTCAATAGATTATTCAATTATATGCAACGATAAATCTGATGAAAACATACTTGAATGGAAACAAAATTCAAGCAAGAGGAACAATGTGCATTGGTCAATATTTATTAACTTTCAAGGTGGTTTCAATAATTAGAATTAGGAACAATTACAAATGAAGTAATATATAGTTACTCACCTTACAAACCAAAATA
>CANXYC010430560.1:0-25683 GCA_948193065.1 Aleurites moluccanus | reverse complement strand
TATCTATATATATAACTGTACTTTGATTCGATTTGAAATCAGAAAACAAATGATCAAACTATAAATTAAACCAACCTTTCAATTTATATTATTTTTAAATCAAATCAAATCAAATAAATTATAAAATTATCGATTTTGATTAGATTTAATTAGTTTAATTCAATTTTATCCCTACATGCAATATCAATGCTACATAAAAAGATATAAAATAAACCTAAGGACTTGGGAAGTTAGAAAATGTGAGGGAGATGACAAATTAAATAGGAAACATAATGGAGACGTGTGGGGAAGGTCTATCTATGGTGCATAATTTTCACATTTCTTAATTACATGTTTATAAAATCTTGCCCATGTTTATATTTAATATTTATAATGTATATAATATTTTTTGACAAAAAAATTTATATTCATATATTGTCTAATAGTAAATATATTATTGAAACTAAAAATTCTATTAATTAAAAGAGATATTAATTAATTAAATATTAATTTAATTTATTAACTAAAATTGAAATTATAGAAAATTATTATATAATAAAGAAATATCAAACTAAATCACATATTAAAATATTACAAAAATAAATATCAAAATATATACAAATAGAAAATTTAATTACATTGATTTGATTCATATTTTTACAGTTAAGATATTTAATAAAAAATATTATTAACTAATTCTCTTTGTAAATTACATAAATTGTCACTTCTAATTAAATTTTTTCAAAGTATTAAAGCAATTTTTTATTATAGCTTACCAAATTACATAATTACCTCATGACCTATTAAATTATATAATTACAGAATTATCAGTAGGCTGATAATCTATTAAATTATCAAAAAATTAAATTATCTACTTGAATTATCAAGTAATAATTGAATTTGAGGGAAATGTTGAATATCAAATTAAATTACATTAGTTTGATTCAAGTTTTTATAATTAAGATATTCAATAAAAAAAATATTACTAAATAATTCATCTTCTTCAAATTATCTAAATTATCCCTCAAATATAAATTTCTTCAGTTATTAATTTTAGTGGTTTCACTGTATTTATATAACCTGTCAATAAATTTAAATTCAAAATTTATCTTTCAACGCTTAAAAAAAATAAAACCTGACATTTACTTCTCCAATAAAAGCATCAAGCTGCCATTGCAGCTAATGAAAGCTCCTAGAATATCTTCATAGATTAAAAATTATAGACAGAGGAAAATGAATTAGGGTTTTTGACAAGTCAGATCAACTGTTCCAATTATCTATTTATATAAAAATATATTTACATCTTAACATATACTATTTTTTTTAGGATAAATCTTAACATATACTATTAAATAATTGAACAAGTTGCAATTCTTTAATAATATATAACTTATCTATTCTATAGATAAGCACTTGCTTAATTGAGTTGGACTATAGATTCCCCAGAATCTGCTACTCTTTAGCAAATAATAGTCAATTTTTATAAAAATATAGTTGTTTTGAGGCAGTATTAATTGAATTATAAAAATATATAATAATACAATTTATATACAGCTTATGTAAGAGTCATATATAGTATAGTATAATAGTCATGAATGAAATTTACTTGCCAATACCTTAATGCCAGCTGCCCTTATCCCCTCTAGAAGGTAATTACTCATCTCAAATCTGTTCAAAAAAATACACTTTTTGAATATTAAATATTAATAATGTTGTAAATAACAATAAATTTTACATATGAACTTTGCATTAATAAAATTTTATATTGTAATGATATCAACATTTGGATATTCCATATTGGTGTAATCTATTAATTATTTTATAAAGTGCATTGAACATATACAAGGTTAAATTTCTTTACTTCTCATATAATAATAATAATAATAATATAACAATAATAAAAAATTATTACGTAAAACAATAACATATTTCTTTTATTTATATAAAAATAAATTTATTTGTGATTAAAATAGAGATACATATATGTGAATAAAAAAATATATTTTATTCTATTTAATAATTTTTCAACGATAATATTATAGATATTGTAACAGAGTTAGTATGAGATTAAATTTAGAGTTATTTTTAAAAGTTGTGTTTTGAATTTTTTTAATTATATTTTATAGATTACTGTTTGAGAAAATTTATATTTATAAGTTCTATATAAAACAAAAACAATTTGACAAAAATAAACTAACTGCAATGCCAATCCCATAATTAATATCATTAATAACTCTAATTGGATTTTAAACCCTTGACTTTTAGCTTTGTAGGTCTATTTTCACAATATTATTATTATTTTATAAATTTAATTCTTATGAAGCTTTAAATTGGAAATTTCATTATCATAGATACGGATAAACTTTTATGTTGATTAACTTTTCTATGATTATTTGGCGATGTCCTCTAATATAATACATAGCTAATATTATGATTAACTTTTCTATGATGATGTGGTGATGTCCTCTAATATAATAAATAGCTAATAGTATGAGTGTTCATGTCTCAAGTTGATTTTTTTTCTAATTCGATTTAATTTAATATTTCAAATAAAATATAAATATTTAGAAAAAAAAATTAATCTAATCCGAAAATTTTGATCGGATCGATTTAGATCGATTTAATTATTATATTATCTTGTATTTATTATTATTAATCCAACCCTACCAATTTGAACTAACTCGATGAATTTAAGATAAAATCAGATCGATTCAATTGGATTATTTTCCTTCTTGAACCACCCTAACTAATATATATAATTATTATGATAATTTATTTAAAATGGCATAATTATGAGATCAATCCATTCATATACATTATATTGGATAATAAACTAATAACGTTACCTTTTTGATAAATTTAGATGAAAGATTATGTGTGTATATTTACATATATGTATTGGTGAAGAGATTTAATATCGATAAAACTCATATTCAATCAGGTTAAGGCTTTAATTAAGTTGTGTGTATATTGATTAGGTATTTTTTTCTTATTATTTAGAAATTAAAGTGAATTATTAAGTTGTAAATGAATAATCTATTCATTCAAAACTGATAATATTCAATTATTTCAATACCAAGAAATTAAATTTTCAATTCAGCTCAGTTATTAATTCATAAAAGAAATCAATTTTTATTATGAATTTGGTTACCTCAAAATTAATAACCAAATAATCAAAAATAAAAAATATAATTATAGATTATAAATATTATTAATATAAAAACAATTAATATTATATATAATTATTAATAATATTATCTTAATATAATCTATAATGCATAAAAAAAACCAATATCCTAATCCTAAATCATAAGATCCACATATAAATGAACTAAAAATATCACTAAAATAAATATAATTGAAATTTTATTATTTCAAATTAAAATAAAATTGTCATATTTCAGAACTAGCATGCCCAATATTATCTGTCGTGTACTTCTTTTGGACAATGATAAAGGAGGAAATTAGGGAAAGGAAGTGAAAAGAAAATGCTTGTCCAAATTGGCGGCTTAAAAATAAAATATCTATCCTTTTTATTTAATAAAAATTCTTATATCAATCGTTATATTAAAAAATATAATATTATTAAATTTATTTTATTTTTATTTTATTTTTAATTTAAGTTTACTAATTTTCTAATTCTGATAATTTTTTTTAGGAAAATATCTAATTTTTTAAATTATAATTTTTTTATTTAAATTCTAATTTTCTAGTTTTTTAAGAAATGCCTTTAGATTATTTATTAAAAATTAAAAATTCAGATAATATTAAATAAATAAATTTAAAAATAAAAATAAATGAGTGAAAAGTGAAAATATTAATTTATCACTTAGAATAACATTAATTATAAAAAAATATAATTCTATTAATATTTCATATTTTTCTTATTTAACTTTTTTTTTATTTTAATTTATTTATATTTTTTTAATATAATTATTTTATAATTATATTTTATCTGAAATAATCACCCTAAGAGTATTCGTTAAAAAGACTATTTTTCTAAAAGATAAAAAAATGTGATTCAAATATAAATCTAATTACTAATAATTTATTCACTAATATAATTTTATCTTTTTAAGTTAATTTGGAAAAAAAGTTTTTCTTATTTACCTAAATCCTGATATAAATAACAAGTACAAAACTGACAAGGTAAAATTAATTTGACTGGCTGTGAAAGGAAAATTAAGTAAAAAAAAATAGGAATAATATTTAACTTACCAAAATTTAGAAATCTGCTCTAAGTAATTTCCTGCCTATCTAATCCTTTTGTCATAAATTATGATAACATGTAAAAACTGTCAATTTTTTTATGGATAAGATAATAATAATAATAACTTAATAACCACACACCAGTAAGGATACTAGTCTTATGTATATATCACTGTCTTTATTTTGTGAAGTCATGCTGTTACATAAATCATTTTATGAGTAAATACTAATAAAGATGTTAATTTTATTCGATCATTTTCAACTCTAATGAGATGAATCATATTTATTCTATTTAATAAATGAGATAGTATCAACGAGTTTTAATTTAAATTTGAGTTAGATTCAGGTTGAATATAAGTAAAATTTGCTCTGAATATGATTATATTATATATTATTTTTTAATATTATTTTTATGTTAAATTTATTTTTTAATTTATAGTTATTTTTTACATGAATATAAATTATATTTATATATATATATAAAAATATATAAATGAATATATAAGAAAATAATATTTAAAATATTTAAAAAAATAAAAAAAAATATAAACAAATATTATTCGTCTTAATATTTTTGTTTTTAAATTGATTGAATTTAAATTTTGTAAAACTGGATCAAAAATCATTGTCATCCCTAACTACTGGAATTCAAACAAAAACAACAACGTATTTTTTCGGTAATGCTTGTAAATAAATAAGATGCATACAAATTTACTAATTAAAGCATAGCCATTTACACCAAGTCAACCATAAAGTCATATAAAGATTGAAATTTATTTCTTAAATTTTCATTTTCTTTTCTTTATAAATAGATAACAATTCACTCATTATCTTCCTCTTAAGGCCCCCTAAAAACAAACTCAAAGCAGGACTATATCTCACTAAAATAGTACTCACAAAAATGGCGGTTACTACCTCCGGTAGTGGTGGTGGTGGTTTGACTGACATGAAAAGCCTGTCAATCCAAGTAATCACCGGCCGGTGGTTCATGGTTTTCGCCTCATTTCTAATCATGTCAGCCGCCGGAGCAACCTACATGTTTTCTCTTTATTCAGGTGACATAAAAACTTCTTTAGGATATGACCAAACAACCTTAAATCTCCTAAGTTTTTTCAAAGATTTAGGAGCCAACGTCGGTGTTCTTTCCGGTCTAATCAACGAGGTAACACCGCCGTGGGTGGTTCTTTCAATAGGGGCAATCTTAAATTTTTTTGGGTATTTCATGATATGGTTAGCAGTGACTAAAAAAATTTCTGGGGTCCAAATTTGGCATATGTGTTTGTATATATGTATAGGAGCAAATTCACAATCTTTTGCCAATACAGGATCTTTAGTCACTTGTGTAAAGAACTTTCCTGAAAGTAGAGGTTCTGTTCTTGGAATTTTGAAAGGTTATGTTGGGCTTAGTGGTGCTATTATAACTCAATTATATCATGCCGTTTATGGTGATGATACAAAATCCTTAATCTTGCTTATTGGTTGGTTACCTGCTGTAATTTCTTTTGCTTTCTTGAGAACCATTAGAATTATGAAGGTAATTCGCCAACCAAATGAGCTTAAAGTTTTTTATAATTTTCTTTACATTTCTCTTGGCCTTGCTGGGTTTTTAATGATTATTATTATTCTAGAGAAAAAATTTCAATTTTCACGTATTGAGTATGGGGCTAGTGCTGCTATGGTTATTTTCTTGCTCTTTTTGCCACTTGCTATTGTTTTTATCGAAGAATACAAGATTTGGCAATTCAAGAAATTAGCCTTAAAGGACCCTTCACCTTTGAAAATCACCACAGAAAAGCCAATAATTCAAGAAACCACCACGGCCGTCGACATTACCACCACCACCACCACCACAGATGATGTTTCTTGTTGGAAAACTATGTTTAGGCCACCAAATAGAGGAGAGGACTATACTATCTTACAAGCACTTTTCAGTATTGATATGTTAGTTCTCTTCTTAGCTACAATTTGTGGAGTTGGAGGAACTTTAACAGCTATTGATAATTTGGGTCAGATAGGGAGTTCTTTAGGGTACCCTAAAAAAAGCACAAGTACTTTTGTTTCTTTAGTGAGTATATGGAATTACCTTGGGAGAGTTGTGTCAGGTTTTTCTTCTGAACATTTCTTAACCAAATACAAATTTCCTCGCCCTTTAATGCTCACTTCAATCCTTTTAGTTTCTTGTGTGGGACATCTTTTAATTGCCTTTAATGTCCCTGGTGGACTATATGTTGCTTCAATAATTATTGGGTTTTGTTTTGGTGCCCAATGGCCTTTGCTTTTTGCTATAATTTCTGAAATTTTTGGCCTCAAGTACTACTCTACTCTGTACAATTTTGGGTCTGTGGCTAGCCCTATTGGATCATATTTGCTTAATGTGAGGGTTGCTGGGCACTTATATGACAAAGAGGCTGAGAAGCAATTGGCAGCTAGAGGACTTGTAAGAAAGTCTGGTGAAGACCTTGATTGCATTGGGACTGAATGCTTTAAGTTGTCCTTTATTATAATTAGTGCTGTTACGTTATTTGGTGCTTTTGTATCACTAATTTTAGTGATTAGGACTAGAAAATTTTACAAGAGTGACATCTATAAGAAGTTCCGAGAGGCTGCACAAGCCGCGGAGACAGAAATGGCAATAGCTGGAAATGGTGTTGGACGAACGGAAACGAAGACACTTAGCTAGAGATTTTTTGTTTCTAAATGAGGATTAGATTAGAGAAAAAAAAACAAAACTAAACTTCATACAGATATTTCTATTATACATGACGTAATTAAAAATAAAATTTTACTGTTTCTAAGGAAACGATTCTGATTGTAAAGTATTTCTATTAGAAAATCTTATGTTGGGATCTTATTGATGATAATGAAAATTATCTTGATTTGTGTATATTATGGCTTTATTTTTATTTTCATTCACTCTGAAAGAGTCAAGGAAATCAAATTGCTGATTTTTTTTTTTTTTTTATTAATAATGAGAAGTGAAAACAAAACTATGATTCTTTGGGCCAAGCAATGCCTTCATAATCAAAGAAAAGCAATTACAAGAAAGGGAAGGGAGGGACATTCAAGTAATATATCTAAATAATCAGCAAATCTGCTATCTTTTCAAAAAATATAACAGCACTTAAAATATCAGTTACAACTCTTAATTTGCTGGTTGTTTGTTTACCAGCTATAGGACTCCCTTGTCAAATTGAAATAACCTTGAAAAAGATTGGTCCCTTTGTTAATTTGTTCCTTAGCATAAGGAAGAAATAGTCTATTTGTTTGTGTCACTCAATTAGAATTGAAATGTGAAGCCAAGATATTTTTGATATTCATTATTGACTTTTTTGTTCATTTCTCTAGAAGGAAGTGCAAAAATAATTTATTCATGAAACTTAAAAACAATAAAAATTACTTAATCCCTAATTAATTAAATTACTCAGTAATTAGACTATTTTAGTATTTGATTGATATTAATTTCAAATCAATTGAATTCAATTTATTAAATTTGATGAGGCGTAACAATTTATGCATTCATTCATTTGTTTTAAGATTATATATATATATATATAGTATATGATTTGTAAAGTTATCCATAAAAGAAAATAATTTTAAAATATAAATGGTGATTTTCATTTAATTTTTAGGGAAATTTTGATTAAATTTATATATATATATAGGTATATGGTTTGTAAACTAATCCATAATATATATATATATATATATGGTGAATTTCATTTAATTTTTAGGGAAATTTTGATTTAATTTAATAAAAAAAAATCTTGTCAATTTATTTTATATTATCTTGGCTAGTATAAGTATCTAAGTTAAAATTATGATTTTTCTTTAAGACAAGTTGTTGTTTTTTTTTTTAATCAGAAGACAAGTTGTATTATTATAGTCTTATAGTCTTGCATTGATTTTGATTATATTTAAGTAATATTGTATTGTATTGTTTTATTTTATTTTATGTGTTATCGTTGTATGTTGAAATTGTTAATTATCATTAATATTTTATGTTTATTAAAAGTGTTAATTGAGAACATAATTTTTAAAATTGATTTTTCTAGTTGTCACAAGTAAAGATTAGAAATGACAACCCCTAAACGTTTCCTTAAGTATATAATTAAATAAACATATTTTTAATTACATAATATTTCATTGTTGTTAAAGATAAATCTTATATTAACTAAATATTTAATGTTAAATGAATATATATATAATTAAATTATGTAACTTCAATAATTAATTTTTGAAATCTACACTTTTAAAATTATATAAATTTCAATATTTATACTTATCCTTATTCATCTTGATTTAAACTAAGATTTTAATTTTAAATATATTTCGAATTTAATTAATTCATTATTTTTCACTCGTATGAGTTTTCAATTATTTCAATTCAGTTTTTATAGTACAGTAAAATCTCTATAAATTAATAATATTGAGACTAATAAATTTTATTAATTAAAAATATATTAATTAATAGATAATAATGTATTAATTTAAATAGAGTATTTATAATTCAATAAATAATATTTAATTAATTAAAAAATTATTGTATTTTACCAATTCTGTGATCAATTCAATATAAGTTAAATGGATTGAACAAAAAATATATAATAAATTGAATATGAATTAATTAAAATGAAAAAAAAAATTATCAATTGAGTATAAATTAAATAAATTTTAGATGCACTAAAAAAAATTAGATATAAAATCTAACTAAATTTAAATTTCAAGAAAAAAAAATTAACAATAAATTTATATTTTAATAAAATATCATAATTTATTATATGTACGATATTGACAAAATACTAATAATAAAATATTAATTTATAATATAAATAGGATCATATAATTATACATGAATTTTTAAAAAAATATTATCTTATTAATTTATCGAAATTATTAATTTAGTCCACCGATCTAAGTCAAAACCATAGAAAATTATTATATAATATAAATTATTAATTTATCGAGTATTAATTTACAGATATTTTACTATATTAAATATAAATTTCACATGGATTAAATATAAAATATTAAAAAATTTTATATATAATTAAACTCTCTAATTTTAAAAACAAATTATTATAAATAACTCTCTACATTTGTAAGAATTGGAAATATAAAAATTCAATGATTATGCATATTATTTCTCTTTTCTTAAATTGATATTATTGCTTGCATTATCTAACTTATTAGGAATTATGTGGGAGATTTTTATTTTATTTTTTTTTATTTTTATAATGAAACACAATTATTATAAAAATTCTAAAGATATATTTAATTTGGTATTAGTGGCAATAATGTGGAAGACTAAGATTCTAGGAGTTTCATCCATTAGTTTTAATTAAGCTAAACATGTGCCCATATGAGATACCATGCTATTGCATTGACTTCATATTCATATCAGTTTCATTTTATTTTATTTTTCCATGTTTATAAAAAAAAATAGATTTCACATTAATACGAATAAATATTGTATTTTTTTTTATGTAATTAATAGTTTTTTATATTCACCGTATATATATGAATTGGAATCTATTATATACAAATGATCATACATAATGTATACTTAATACCCAAAAAAAGAGAGATAGAACTCTCATATATTGAAATGGGTGTATCAAATTAGAGCTTATAGGCTTCTATTTGTGTAAACCAATATGATGGGGTATCTGAATAGCATGTGAAAATATGTAAATGATATTGCAAGAAAATTTTATAGATCATAGAAAATCATTTAACCAAACCTAACACACTTAGTGCCTGTTTGACACAGTTTATAGAAAGAAAAAAATAATTTTTTTTTTGTGAGAAGCAGATTTTGACTCAGTTTATAATGTTTGGTAAGTATCAAAATTAATAAAAGCAATTATCTAGATAGTTAAAATTCAACTATTTGGATAAGTTAGAAATTGAAACTTTTCAAAATAGCTGAATTTTAGATTAAACGCTATTTGAATAAGTTAGAAATTAAAACTTTTTAAAATAGCTGAATTTTAGATTAAACGCGTAGCTAATTTTAGACAAAAATATCCTTATAAATTTATAAGCAGTTTTTATATTATATTTTACCAAATACAAATATACAGTTAATTACTTTTAAAAATATTACTTTTAAAAAAAATAATTTTTTTCCGTATGAAAAGTTATTTTCATAAACTGTGTTAAATTAGCTATTAAACTTTTCAAAAATAGTAAAATGGTTCGGTTCGAATTACCTGTATTATGTTATATGTTTCATAACCTTTATTTATATATAGAAATAAAAGATTCAGATCGCATTCCCACACAAATATATTCTACAAATTATAATTAGTCAAAAAGTAATCATTAAAGCAATTGAAAATTATGAGTATAAAAAAATCACTAAAAAAATGTAAAAATTACATAATAATGAATCTCTTTGTAATTCAATAGCCAATATACTAATAAAAAATTAAACAATTTCCATGTACATTATAGTAGGTTTATTAAATAAATTTTTATTTTTATTCTTTTGAATAATTTCTAAAGTTTTAAATAAAATATAAGTTAAGCACAAACACGATGTGTCTAATTATTTCTACTAAAATTTATGGGCCCAATAACTGATGGCCCAAGAAAACGTATCTCAAAATTAACTGAAATTTTTTTATAGGCCCAAGAAAAAAGTGTCTGCAGCCACTCTATAGACTAATACTATGTTTCACTAGCCCACAACAGAGTAGACCTACTCGTTATGCAATTCTCTACCTAGTCAATTGGATTTGGGAATGAGAATTTTTACCTGCTCTCACGAGTCTCTATCTTTCATTCTTACCTGATTCTGATGGGACTTAATGAATCCATTCTACATATCCCTTTTTATATATTATCACCTAATTTGATATAATTTATGAAAATAATTTTTTATACAGAAAAAAATTCTATCCATAGATAGATTTGTATATTTTCAAAAATAATTAATTATATATTTGTGTTTGGTAATTTGATATTTTCAAAAATAATTAATTGTATATTTGTGTTTGATAAAATAAAATATAAAAACTGTTTATAAATTAATAATAGGTAGATTTGTTATTACTAACAATAATGAAAGATATTTTTGTCCATTAATTTTTTAAAATCAGTTGCGCGTTTAATTTAAAATTCAGCTATTTTGAAAAGTTTTAATTTCTAACTTATTTAAAAAATTGAATTTTAGCTATCCAGATAATTGCTTTTATTAATTTTGATATTTACCAAACATTATAAACTGAGCCAAAATCAATTTTTTACCTAAAAAAACTATTTTTTTCCTTTTATAAGTTATGTCACACTAACACTATATATATCAAAAAAAGTTAGTGAATATCTTTACCGTGCTGCCTCTAAATTTGCCCTACCGGCATATAAAACTAGTAGGATATGAGTATGTTAAAACTTATCCCATACCTAATCCCTAATTAAATTATCTTATATTCAAATATATAACTAGTGAATTAAATTAACTTACATTGTATTATTTCTCAATAGTAAATAGTCATTTAAATTAATAACTGATGAGGAATAATGATATTGAATTCTTATATAAGTTCAAGGTCCTTGATATTGGGGTTTGTTAAAATAATATATATAAATTGACAATTTAAAGGAAATTATTTTCATACCTGACATGCAAAGAACAACCCTTAAGAAATCTAAGAAAAAAGTGAAGAAAGCTTCCTCACAAGTAATGACTCAAGGAAAGGTTTTCTCACAAGAAAAAAGACATCGCAAAGAAAAGAGGGATGGTCTACTTTGACTCTCGAAAAAAACAAATCTCATGATTTCAAAGAGAATCATATCACACTTTCGTTCTTCAAAATTGACTTAGATAATCTCGAACTGAAATAATATTTGCTTACAAACAAATCTTTTTATCATTACTAATAAGAAAAAAGACAGCATAAAATATTAATTAATCTACAAATAAGTTACAATATCAGAATCATACATATATTTAACCTAAATTCATGCAAAATGCATAGTAAAACCTAATTAAATTGGTTGCTACTCTAAATATCAAATAAGATAATAGCACATATCTCATCGGTCTATTATCTATTCAATAATATGCAAATTAAGTGTACATAGGAGAAGTATTCATCACTTAAAATTTTTTTTCACTTACTTCAAATTTACTGAAAATCAACTCACCAAAATAATGTTTATTAACTTAGACATTGGGATTCCTTTACTAAGCTATGACTTGGCTCATTGATATTCATTTTTCTCTGTTTTACATATCTAAAAATATTAATCCAATCCAAACTCAATTAAAAAAATCCAACATTATTCATTCGAGGATTAAAGATCATCACCAACCAACCATTTAAATTATACACCTTTTTTCTCTATATCAAACTTATAAAATATAAGATATTCTTTGCATGATTATATGATTAAAAAATAAAGTGAAAAAAATAAGGGTAAATTTGATAATTAGGCTTCAATTTTAGGAAATAAATGAAAATTAGATGATAGAATCTTGTAAACTCACATAAATTCTGCTATCTATTTAAATTAGGAGTGTCAATGAAACTGAATTACGTCGACCAAATTAAATCAAAATCAAAAGTTTTAGAATTGTTTGATTTTATTTTAGTTTGAAAAATAAATCAAATTGAAATTAAATATGTTTTATATCAATTTTTCAATTTGAGATTTTTTTTTAATTTTAAATTGAATTGAATCGAAATTATATATGTATTACTTTTTATTATTATTAAAATTAAATATATTTGATTTTATTTCTATATTTATCCACTTAATTTTTTAACTTAATATTAATTTCAATCTAAAAATAATAATTATTTATGAAATTTAATTAAAAATAAATAAAAAGTATAATTTTTGAGAAAAAATAAATTTTGAGTGTATTAATTAATAAAATAAATAAATTTTATATCATATATAAATTACTTTCAAGATTTTTTTATTGTTATTAATATTTAGTTGATATTTTTTTAAATTTATAATAAAATAATAAAAATTTATAAAAAATATTTTTAATTTAAAATTAATAAATAAAAATATAAAATTTAATTGAATCGAATTAAATCAATAATTTAATAATAATAATAATAATAATTTTTTGATTTATATTTTTTCAAAAATAAATTATTAATTTAATTTGATAAAAATAGATAATCCAACTAAATGCCACCCCTAATTTAGATCCACTGCCATAAAATGCCACTCGTCACTCTCACCCTCACACGAAACGTGCCAAACGGGCCCCTGCAACACACTCTCTACTTTTTCTCTTCTTCTATGTGAATCGTGCCACAATCCTCACATTGTCACACTCAAATGGCATCCAAGGGGAAGGAGGTCGCTACCGATGGCGGCGGAAGCAAGCGGAAGCGCGGCGGAGGTGCTGATGAAGACAAATCTGGCGGTAGTGGTCGGAAGAGGAAGAACCGCGAGGTTCTTCAGTTCTTCGAAGATGCAGCTGACATCGATGAGGACGAGGAGGATGAGAGCGATTATAGTGATTTTGATGAAGACGGTATAATAAAATCTGTTTTTAGTTATGCAATTTTTCATTTTTGTGTTTGTTTCTAGGGTTTTGAGTTTGGTAAAAAAAATTGTAGGTGTTTGTGGATTTTTTTTAGAATTTCATTTTTTCATTTCATGTTAGGGTTTTGAATGAAATGCTAGTGATGATAGATATTAGATTATGGCAGAATGTTTTGGTTCTGCATTTTGTTTTTTCGCGAGTTTCTCGAGTTTGGAGGTCTAGTTTTGGGCTTTGTTTTGTTTTGATTGAGTTTTGAGATCATTTTATTCTTTTGGGGGAAATTGTTGTTAGTGGGAGCTGTAAAAGACTAGAGGGATTTTGATGGTGGTCGGTAGTTCTTGTGGTTTTACATCGGAGAAAATTGGAGGAAAAAATTGCTATTATTGAACTTATCTACGCAAAAAGTTTTTGTTGGGTGTCTGTTTATGTTTATTGAAATTAATCAATTTGCCGTTTACATTTGCATGCAAATTTGTTACTCATTTGAAGGGTTTATCTTTGTTGGAGTTGCCAATTTCTTGTCAAGATGGTCCAAATTTTACTGTTTATTGCATTTTTATGGCAATGATGGTAAAACTGATCTCTAGTTTGATATTCATTATATACAAGAAGGGTTTATTTGTTAGTTTGGTTTTTCCAAATTACTTCAACACTTCAATTTTTTTTTCCTGATGGAGGAATATCGGAGCTGTTGCCCTGCTGTCACATTATAGTCATCTCTTTGCTCGCTTTGGGGTTATTATTATCATGAAATTTTGGTTTGGACTTTGGTTGATTTTTCTTTTTTGGGGGGGATTTTGGGGTAGTGGTGTTCCCTTTTTCAATTATGATGTACTAGGTTATGTTCCTATCTTGGTCTCAGACTCTCAGTCTTGGGTGAATCAATTTCTTGTCTCATTCTTTCCCTCTATTAATTCATTATCTTTGCATAAGGTGTGATTTTTCTCGTCTGTGCTATGATACAATTTTCATGTTGCATTACGTGTTTCCTCAATGAAACTTCCTTTTGCTAACAATTACCTTTCAATCATTTGCAGAATTTGACATTGAGCTCAAAGTCAAGAAAGAACCAGTAAAAACCCAGAACATCCCATTTATTCCCAAAGAGGAGGTGATGGATGAGGAAGAATTTGATAAGATGATGGAAGAACGTTACCAGGGGGGTTCTAGTTTTGTTACATACGCTGAAGATGCTTATGAGACTAAATCTATGGAAAGAAATTCTATTTTTCCAACAGCTAGGGATCCAACTATTTGGAAGGTCAAATGCATGGTATGGTATTCAAAATACATATGCTACATGCTTCATTAATTCTTGCTATCAGATTTTGTATCACATTTCTTAACCCTTCTCTTTCAGTTCTTATACTTAATGCTTGTTACTGATCTCACCTGAAATTTCTTGGTTTTAGGTTGGGCGTGAGAGGCATTCAGCTTTCTGCCTTATGCAGAAGTTTGTTGACTTGAAATCTCTGGGTACCAAACTGCAGATAATTTCTGCATTTGCTGTTGACCATGTAAAGGGTTTTATTTATATTGAAGCTGACAAGCAGTGTGATATTAATGAGGTAAATATATTATTGAATATTGGAAAAGGTTAATGATTTCATTATTAATTAAAAGTAGTAGGAAATTTCATCTGACATTTGTGACTGTTCCTAGAGTATCTTCATTGGTCATTATCAGCATATGAATATTTTTTTCCTTTCGTTTAATCATTTGTGATGCCAGGCTTGTAAAGGGCTTTGTAGCATATATGCTACAAGAGTGGCACCAGTTCCAAAAAATGAAGTTTCTCATATACTCTCTGTGCGAAGTAAATCAAATGTAATTAGCGAGGGCATGTGGGCCCGCATTAAGAATGGGAAATACAAGGGAGACCTCGCGCAGGTATGTGTGCTTCTTGGTTTAGTGAGGGCATGTGGCCTGTATTAAGATATACTCTGCACTAATTTTGTTTCTGTAGGTTGTTGCTGTAAATGATGCACGCAAAAGAGCAACAGTAAAGCTTATTCCAAGAATTGATTTGCAAGCAATGGCACAAAAATTTGTAAGATTCTTTTAGCATGACCAAAGAGTAGCGAATTTAAATTGTTTGCGAGAATTAATCGATTATTTTAGTAAATTGGTGAAGTTATATGGATCTTCTGTTATTTTCCATGCTTCCTTGTGATGAATAATTGATTTGAGTGGTAATCTGGTAAGTCATTTTGTAACATGCTTTTCTCATTTTATATGCATTAGATTTGTCATATGTTGCTGCATTGATTGCTGAAGTTCTATGAATCTATATGGACGAGTGACAATCTAAATATTGAAGGGATAATTACGTGGGAATAATAAAAATATTAGAGTTGGTTATGTGGGATCGACTGTACTATTTTAAGTTCCATATTGAATAAAATGTTTCATATTAGCATTAGGGTAAATTTTTTAGTATGTTAAGAACCCTAAAACTAAAAATAAAAAACTCTACAACCTGCTGCGAATTGACATTTTTATTTTTACAATCTAATTTTCCTTCATTTCATGTTCTTTTGTGCAATTTTCTCTCCTCCTCTGTTTATGTTGACTTGGCATTCTCTTAGAAACCACCTAATGTGGGTTGTATGAATTTGGGCAACTCCAGTTTCTGGTTGGAAGAATCTGGCCACAAAGAACTAATATAGGGTCTTATCAATAGTAGGACTCCTCTTATAAGAAAAAAATTGGGGGCTTAATTTTTAAAGTAAATAAGGTTTGAGGAATTCTGGTGTAGTTGTCCAGGTAAATTATATTTGTCACCAAACTTTGCACTTAGTTTTTATAGAGTAACATAATTTCATTTTGTTATTTTAAGTTACTAAACTAACGGCAAGTCACCCACTGGAATTTGATGACCGGAATGTTAATTGATACTAGAAATATAATATTTCATTAAAAAAAGTGTATTATGTCATATTAACCTAATTTAGGATAAACTCACTAATTTAATTAGTAAAATGTGTCACACCAATATTAAATAAAGTAATGTGAGAATATTATTTTTTTAATAAATACTTTTTTTTCAGTGTCATGTTACTTTTCTAGTCACCGGATTCTGGTGAGTAGCCTCCCATTGAAACAAAATTTAAAGTTTAATGACTAAAAAATAACGAATTGAGTTATGTGATCTTATTGAAATAAAGTGTAATGTTTGTTGACTATTGTTGTAATTCACCCATAGTTGTTCCAAATATTAAACTGCAAACAAGCTAAAATTAGGAGAAGATTTAGATATAATTTTTAACTTTAGATGGCTGTGATAAAAAAAAAAAAATGATAAATATGAATTTATGCATATAAGATTGGCTCAAGACATTTTAGTTACAGTTTTATTTGGATTTCAAAAACACTGGTGCTAGATCTAGAATTTTAAATGTTTATGCTAATGTATTATGAAAACTGCCTTATTAGGATTAGATGTGCACTTTTTTATTTACTTTGCCCCTCATGTTGCTTATGCATGCCCCTGCAGGACCCCTTTGCGCATTAATAACTATGAAGGAAACTCTGACGTCACTTTTGCTGTCTGTAACACAGTATATATATCTTTACAACAATCTCAATTATTTGCACATAAGAATTAATAACTTGTTTAATTATCCCTGGATCATCTATACTATTCTGATTATCCTCTTTTAGATTGGCTTTCAGAATTGATGGGGCTTCCTTCAATTTAACCTATCACAAGTTCAAGCCTTGATATATATCATAGTTTTTGGAACTGTTCTGTTGACATGTAGCTATAATTAATATGTTTTATACTCTCTTTTTCGCGGTTAATAAATAAATAGTCAAAAGGAAATGCTTTTTGTAAAACAGAATGGAGCAAATAGATAAATGCAGCCAATTTGTATAGCTAGGGTGGTGAACATTGAGTTGAATATCTTGTTCAAATAAAATATGGGTATGTATCATTATGAGGTTTAGAAACTACAGTGTCCATGCATGCATAAAAAATTGAGTTTTTCCCGTCCATTTATCAAGTGATGATTGGTTTGAAGCTACACTTGCATCATGCCAGAGCTTATTCAGAAGAGAAGCATACATCCATGCCAAGTTAGTTTCAGTCAAATCATCATTGTTGCTAGGGAGACATTGTTATGTCTTTATGGAGTATAGTGTGTTATATCTTTATGGAGTATAGTGTGGGCATATGATAGTTGACAACTATGTTTTTGTTGGAAAATTTGTGTATGCAAGTTGTGGCACTGTCTTTGTGGTCTAAATGAGAGACATTTCTTATAATACAAAATTGTGCCCCTTGGTTTCATCTACGATTTCATTTTCTTACAGGGTGGGGGAGTTTCCTTGAAGAATGCTGCCACACCTGCTCCAAGATTGATCAGCTCTAGTGAACTAGAGTAATTTATTCATTGTCAAATTTCAAAGTCAAGTCTTTTGGATGCCTCACGGTCTTATATGCTTTGTACATTTCATTTTTGTAGGGAGTTCCGGCCCCTTGTTCAATATAGGCGTGACCGTGATACGGGCAAGATGTTTGAGGTTCTTGATGGTCTGTTGCTCAAGGATGGGTATTTGTATAAAAAGGTTTCTGTAGATTCATTAAGCTGCTGGGGTGTTATGCCATCTGAAGAGGAACTGTTGAAGTTCGAGACTTCTGAGAATAATGAGGCTGATAATTCAGAGTGGCTTAAACAGCTTTATGGTGCACCAAAGAAAAAACGAGTAATTGGAAATGATAAAAGTGGTGAGAAAGGAGAGAGCTCGTCAGGGTCTAGCAGCTTTGAACTGTATGATCTAGTGTGTTTTGGGTAAGTTCTGCACAAGTTGATTCTGTGTCTCCTGATTTTGCATAATGGTCTACCTTGAGTTGACATTGTGTGCCATTGCAGCCGCAAAGATTTTGGTCTTATTGTAGGCATGGAAAAGGATGATTATTACAAGGTAAACCTACTTTAGATGCATGGTTGCCTGCTTCCTTGTTTGTTAATTTTTTATATTAGGGATTGTGGTAGTCTTCTAAACTTATTGTTGACAGTTATTATATTCTTCTTCTTCTTCTTCATGCTTTAGATTCTAAAAGATGGACCAGAGGCACCGATTGTGGTGACAGTTAGACGACATGAGTTAAAAAATGGACCCTTTGATATGAAATTTACTGCTTTAGATCACCGCGCAAAAACTATATCAATCAATGATACTGTCAGGGTGTTGGAAGGTCCATTAAAGGTTTGGCACTGGTTGTGCATCACTTCTGTTTTGAACACGTAGCCAATATGGTGTACACTGTAATTCTGCTAGTGTATGTCTGCTAGTCTGTCTGACAACTTTTGTACTCTTTGCAGGATAAGCAAGGAATTGTTAAGCAAATCTACAGAGGAATTGTTTTTATATATGATCAAAACGAGACGGAAAATTCAGAAAATGGTGGTTATTTCTGTTCTAAAGCTCAAATGTGTGAGAAAATCAAGCTTTCTTTTGATGCTTGCAGTGAAAAGGTCTAAAGTTTGAAAGATCAATGGTGTCCTTTTGCCCTTGCCCTTTTTCAGTACTGGCGTCTAATATTCTGATTGATGATCTTTTCTCCTTATTTCAGGGTGGTGAATCAGGTGCCCTAGGCTTTGAAGATTTCCCATCATCTCCCAAATCCCCTCTTTCACCTAAAAGACCATGGCAAACAAAGGAAAATAATCGGGATTGTAGGTGTTCAATGTTGTCTAGTGCTTTCAACTTGGATTCTAGTGTTGATTTCTTCCTGCTGGTTTTGGTATTTGAATTGCAGTCAATCGAGGAGATAAGGATGGAATTTTCTCCATTGGCCAGACCTTAAGAATTCGAGTAGGACCTCTGAAGGGGTACCTTTGCCGTGTTTTGGCTATACGTTACTCTGATGTTACTGTGAAGCTTGATTCTCAACAGAAAGTTCTTACAGGTTTGTTTATCAATATCGTTCTGTTTTTGAGGATCTGTAAAGTTTGTAATATTTTTGGTCTGTTGATGTTACTGTAGTCAAATGTGAGCACCTCTCTGAGGTTCGTGGGAAGAGCTCTGCTGTGTCTGCGAGGTAATGTTTTTATTTATTTCAGCATGTTTCACATGCACGATTGGCCTAGCTTTTACAATTTGCTGACTTTGGCCTTTTCTCCCTTTAAAAGTGAGGATCCAGGTTCCAGTTCTTTCAAACCATTTGATCTGCTAGGAAATGAAGGTGCCTCTACAGGTGGGAGTTCTATCATTCTCAACATATGAAATACTTGAAAAACACAGTTTTAGTGAAGTGTAGGATATATGACATAATTTTTTCATCATCCGTTTCTTTTTTAACAGTCATGTCATTCTTAGTATCTCTATATTTCTAAATTTGTTTTTAGCTTATTAAAATCTGGGATTCTTTTCCACCAAATTGTATCATTTGGAAGGTTGGACAGATGGAGCAGGAACTTCAGCTGATACTGATAGGTGGAATTCTGGAGGTGTCACTACTGAAGGGTAAAATCTTTTGTTAACATATTGCTTGTACATTTCTTGTGATATTTGCTTTAAATTAGTTGGTTTGTAGTTCTTGACTCATGGCTGCTAAATGTAAGAATGAGAAGAGGCTATTGTCTTGCCATTTACCATGTTTAATTTCTTGGTGTTCGTGTATTTTCTTGATTGTTTGTGTAATTGTCTGAAGTTACTGGCTAGCTTTTGTTGTCTATCTTGCTTGATGCACGGGAGCTTAAGTATGATTTATTTTGCTGGATATATCTTCATTTAATATTTAGTGAAATAATACTGAAATGCAGTTTGTTTCATTTAAGAAATAAGGTTCGTTTAGTGAGTAATTTATTTGCTTCCACAGGAAATTGTGCATGGATAATAAACTTCTTAACACACATGGTTATGAATTGTGAAGGTCTCCAAGGTCGATGCACATTTGTCTTAGTTTACTGTAATATAAACAGAATTCAATCCAATCGTGTTAAAATTTATATCATAAGAGTTTTGTATGCGTTTTGGTTGGTGAAAATAGGTGGACTAATTGGTTCTGCAAGTATGAACCTGCATTTTGTTGTGGCTTTTCTGTTGCAAATGAATGTTATATGGCTGTATTGTGTTTTTGTTCTAGAATTTTCAGTGAAACTGAATTAAGTAAATGAAACAATGGCCTTTTCTTGTCAGTTCCTCATGAATTCTTTTGTCATGTTATCATGCGACTTATATAGCTCTCTAACATTATTAGTTTTGTATATGCTGCTGATCTATAGTTGTATTGGCTGCTTCTTGATTTGCAATTTTCTCTCTAATTTGATGTTGGTAAGCACTTTCTTGCAGGAGCTCGTGGCCCAGCTTCAAGGTTTCCCCTGAATTTTCTTTGAACATTTTTGGTGGCCCATATATACATATTTTGCTGTCATCTCCACTACTTGCATCTTAGTAATTCGTGTGTTCTGTGATTGTTGCAGCTTCAATCTGAATCCAATCTTGCAAATTCATCAGGTTCTATGGATAATGATAACAAGGAAGGTATATGTTCAAATTCTTCTTTGTCAAGTACACAACTTTTTTTTTATTTTTTATTTTATCATGGTCATTGGAAGAGGACCAAACCGGCCAGTCGGACTAGAATAACTGGGAGCCAGTCCCATTTCTTGTCTGTCTGGTCTGGATTTATTGCCTATTTACAGACTAGGGATGGCAACGGGCAGGGCGGGGGGAGCCATCCCTGTTCCTGTCCCCGTCCCCATCTCATAAATGGGGATAATTTAGTCCCTATCCTTATCCCTGCGAGGGTCCTCATTCCCCACCTGAATTTTATATTATTAAGTTTATATATATTTATAAAATTCACAAATTTAGCTAAAAATAAGAATAAATTTATTCACATAAAATATCAACCAAATATAATTAAAATGTAAAATGCCTAATACATTAAAAATGTTATGCAATGTTTAATAAAACCATAAAAATTTAGAATACATAAAAATATGAGAGTATTTAAATAAATTGAATCCAATAAATGCAAAGACTTTCAAGAAACTCCAGTAATCTTATAAATATCTATGCATTTAAAAATTCAACATATAAATCAAATGTAAATTTAAATAGATTATATTAAAAGAATAATTATTATTATTTTACATAATGAAACAAATAAACTCTAATATATATATATATATATATACACAAGGATAACTAAGTAATTATAATATTGGGTCTCCATGGGGACGGGGCAGGGACCTCGGTGGGTTGGGGAATACATTCCCGTCCTTGCCCCATTATTACTAACGAGAAAGAAATATTTCCCATCCCCGCCTCCATGGGGAGAGAATGGGGAATACCCGCTCCACTCGAGGGATATCCCCGCGGGGACGGAGATTCCCCGCTTCTTTGCCATCCCTATTACAGACAAAACCAGCTTCAATGCTCATGAATTGGCCGGTTAACCGGCCAACCAGTTGACCTGGCACCAGTTCACTGGGTAATCAGCCTTCAATTAAAAAAAGGAGACTTCATTGTTTTAATGTGATTCGAACCTAGGATCTACATTAAAGTTTCCCAACTTGCAACCTTTTAAACTAAACATGAACCTGTGGTAGTTTTCTCTATGAAGTAATTTTATATGAATTAAAAAAATTATATTGTAAAATTAATTTTAATAACCACCACCTTCTAACATAAATTAATATTAAAATTTAAATATTTTGTAAAATAAATTTTAATTTTTTAAGCACTAAAAAAATTAAATATCTCTCATTCTCATTTACAAAAAAAATATTCCTTTTAAAATTCTTATCACCTATTTATTTTATTACTATTTTAAATTCTAAAATCATTTTTATATTATTTGTTAAAGAAGACGTGTTGCATTCAAATTTATTTCAATTTGTTCTGTTAAATTGCTTATAATAGTTATATTTTTTATATTATATAATATTAATTATTTCTGGTTTAACTCTGGTTCGATCCCAGCTGAACCTTTGACCCATGACTTTTTGCCTTTACTGGTTCAAAGCCTGGGCCGGGTTTGAAGACATTGCTTTTTATCAATGATGTACGTATGTTTATATATTGTAATATATGGATGCAGTAGATGCTTCTTGGGAGAAGAAAGTAACTTCAAATCAGAATTCATCTTGGGGGACTGCTGCAGCTAATATAGGTTCTAGCAATGGTGCATCTGCTGGGTGGGGCAAAACAATTTTACCCAGTGAGGATCCGACAAGTTCTTCAAGAGATTCTGGAGATGGCTGGGGTCAAGCAAAACTTGATGCTGGAAATTGTACAATTGATGGTGGAGCAGCTTGGGACAAGGGGAAAACTGTTATTGGAAATCCAACCAGCAGTTGGGGTGACGTTACTGGGAAGAATCAGCTGGACTCTTGGGGCAGTGGTAAAGATGTAGTGGAATCAGGATCCTGGGAGAAGAGTAAAAGCTCTGGTGCAGATGAGGACCACTGGAACAAGGGTACTGGGTGGAATCAACAGAAATCTCAGAACCATGAGAATGCTTGGGGGAATACTGCTGAAGCCCAAAAAGAACATACTGGTCAAGGAGATTCTGGGGGTAAAGCTACAGAGAAGTGGGACAAAAAAAATGGTTCAAGTGGAAGCAAAATTGAGTGGAAAACTTCAACTCCTGCAGCTGAAAAGCCAACTGAAAGTTCGGGTAATGCAGGTGGTAGCTGGGCTCAATCAAAATCAGAAAATAATAATGAAGCAAGCGGCTGGAAGAAAGCCAAAGTTGATGGTAAGCAAGAGGGAGGGTCTGCTTGGGGTAAACAAGATGGGGGATCTTCTTGGAATAATAAGCCAGAGGAATCTGCTTGGGGTGAACGAGATGGAGGGTCCACATGGGATAAACAAGATGGGGGATCTTCTTGGAATAATAAGCCAAAGGAGTCCACTTGGGGTAAACTAGAGGGAGGGTCCACTTGGGCTAAACAAGATGGGGGCTCTTCTTGGAATAAGCAGGAGGAATCCAGTTGGGGTAAACAGGAGGGTGGGTCTACTTGGAGTAAACAAGATGGGGGTTCTTCTTGGAATAAGCAGGAGGAATCCACTTGGGGTAAACAAGATGGAGGATCTTTTAATAAACTGGACAGAGGTCCAGATTTTGGAGGTCATGGGTCAGGTGGGAGGAGGGGAAGAGGAGGTGGTCGAGGAGGCAGAGACCAATTTGGCAGAGGACGCCCATTTGGAGATGGTAGGTCTTCAGGTTGGAATAGAGGAGGTGAAGGAAACAACTGGACAAGTGATGGAACATCTTCAAGGAACCCACCTGCTTGGAGCAATGATCAAGGTGGGAGTTGGGGAAAGTCCAAGGTCGCTGAGGAAGGTAGGGAAGAAGGTCAGAAAAAACCAGAATCTTCTTGGGGTGGTAATGGAGCTGGATGGAGCAAAAGCCAGGGAGCTGATAAAGAGATTAGTGAAAGCGGGGGTAAATGGAACAATGCAAAGCCCGCGTGGGATAAGAAGTCTAGCTGGGGTAACGAACAACGTGAACATCAGGATGGGGACAAAAATTTTGCTGCTAATCAATCAGCTGGTGGGAACTGGTCTTCAGATTGGAGTAAAGGGTCTGCTGTGGCTGAAGGGACATGTGGAACGCCTGGGGAAGGTGCAAAACAGTCTGACTGGGGTGCTCCTAAAGCTTCCAAATCAAGCTGGGTTAATAAAACTGGTGATTTGGATGATAACCAGCCCTCTGGTTGGGGCAACAAAAGCAGTTGGTCTGGTCCTAAATCATCTGGACAGAAGTCCAGCTGGAACCAGAAATCTGATGAAATTGAAAAGGAGCATGAGCATAAGGATCAAGGTGGTTGGAATGATGGGAAAGCTCTGGATGGAGGATCAAAGAAAGGATGGGGTCAAAGTAGCGGAGGGAGTGGATCAAATGACACAGGTGAACCTAGTGATGCAGACAGGAGCTGGGTTTCCAGTTCAACAAATTATATAACTTGCTTATGTTACATTATTGTGTGAATATTATAAAATATCTAAAATATTTATTTATATTTACATACAAAACATTATATGTAACTTCTTATAAAATAACTTTTTTGTAATTTTCATGGGCTATTCTAATTTCATTTAAATACTATTCACATGAAGGACCTAAAACGGCATCTCTGGCTTTTTGATACAGGTAAAAATCATGATTCTGATTGGGGAAAAAAGGGGAGCTGGAACTTGGGATCAGGAGATTCATGTGGAAATGCTGGCTCCTTGTGGGGTAAGAAAAACAATTTTAACTCTGGATCCGATGATGCTGTTGGAAATCAGGATTCTGGCTGGGGCAAGAAAGGCAATTGGAACTCTGGACCTAGTGATGGAGATGGGAATCAAGATTCTGGTTGGGGCAAGAAAGGAAATTGGAATTCTGAATCCAGCGATGCTAACCAAACTTCTGGTTGGGGCAAGAAAGGCAATTGGAGCTCTGAATCAAGTGGTGAAAACCAAACTGAAAATAGAGCAGGTGGTGGGAATTGGAGGGGTGGTTATGGAGGTAGAGGGGGTTCGGACAGAGGGGGCTTTAGAGGTAGAGGGGAGAGAGGAGGTTTTGGAGGTAGAAATGGTTCAGATAGAGGAGGCTATGCAGGTAGAGGCAGATCCGACAGAGGAGGATTTGGAGGTAGAAGTGGTTCAGACAGAGGAGGGTTTGGTGGTAGAGGTAGATTTGAGAGAGGAGGATTTAGTGGCAGAGTTGGTGGAAGGAGGGATAATGGTGGTGGTGGTTGGAATGACAACAATGACTCTGGTGGAGACAAGGCCTTTGACTGGAAGAATGGGGCAAGCAATAATGGTGGAGGATGGAAAGCTAATGGTGGAAGCAGTTGGAACCAAGGAGGTGCTGATAAGGATAAGGAGCAATTGCAGAGTTGGAATTCAGGTTGGAGCAAAGGATCTGGTTCGGGAGATGCAGGCACAAGTGGAGATCAAGCTAAGACTTGGAATCAATCTAGTGGGGGTCAATCATCTGGTTGGAGTCAATTAAAAGAGGCAAAAGA
>CANXYC010430548.1:0-37452 GCA_948193065.1 Aleurites moluccanus | reverse complement strand
GCCCGCGCCCCCCCCGCCCCCCCCCCGCCCCCCCCCCCCCCCCCCCCCCCCCCCCCCCCCCCCCCCCCCCCCCCCCCCCCCCCCCCCCCCCCCCCCCCCCCCCCCCCCCGCGCAGAAACTCAACAAAACACCAAAATTAATGTTCTGCTCAATTTGTATTCCAACTAACACCTGAGGCATCAAGCTGCAAAAATTGCTACGTCCCGGTGGGAGGACTTGCTCTTTCCTGAAGACCAAACCGGCAAATTAACGTCAAATTCGTCATGTAATCCGATGCTAAATTTGCTTCCCTGTAAACCTAAATTATTAGGTAGAACAGACTTGTCAACATATTATTATAAGTTGATATTCCTGATTAATAAAATATTAATAATTAACTCTCTTATTTTAATTCTCAAAATTTAATATTTCTACTCGGCTTATAATATTTCTAAAATATAACAAATTATTAGATTGATATTTATCTATTCATTTAAATATAATAATCAATCATATAATTAATTAATCATATAATTAAAAAGAATTTTATTACTTGAAATAAAGAAAACAATTCATAATATTTATTTTATTATGCAACATAAAAATATTTAAATCTAAGAATATTATTGACCATAATTCACAATCCTGTGGAGTTACAGCAAAATTATAAGAAAACATAATTAATTATAAAAAAACACAATTTTTGGTCTTAAAATAACCCAACAAAGAACCGCAAATAAATAAATAATAGAGATAAATTTTTTGGGTTGGTGATTAGCTTTCCGGTGACCGGTGGTGGTGTTCTTGGAGACTTATTGGTACTCTAATTTTTGCGTTGGTGATTAGCTCTCCGGAGCGTCCAATGGTGGTGTTCTTGGAGAATAATAGTACTAGTTCACCACCACCACCAATCACTTCGAAATCTCCTCCTCCTACTTCACCACCTCCATCATCAGATTCAAATCTTCCTAAAGCGTCGCCGCCGCCGCCACCACCATCACCATCATTTTCCACTTCTCCTCCTCCTCCTACTCCTCCAAAGAACGAGTCACCCCTTATATCTGGTCATTCATCTCCTTCTCCTCCAGATAAATCTTCAAAAACACCACCGCCCCCAAATGGAGTTGTTCCTACACCAACTACCATACAATCTTCTTCAACTCCACCAGGCGAATTTATTGTCCCTTCTGCTCCAATTTCAGATGAAAAAAATCTTAGATTTATGGTTAATAATATTTTTAGATTTAAATATTTTTATTTTGCACAATAAAATAAATATTACGATTTTTTTTTTTAATTTAATTCTAATGAATTACCAAATTTTTAATTTTATAGTTCTAAAAATTATTTGAGTAATAAAATTTATTTTAATTATATAATTGATTATTATATTTAAATGAATAAATAAATATTAATCCAATGATTTATTGTATCTTAAAAATATATAATCTGAATAAAAATATTGGGGTTTGAAAATTAAAGTGGAAGAGTTTGCTGTTAATATGGGAGTGTCAATTCATAATAATATATTAGCAAGTCTGTCTTATTTAATAATTTTTCAATATTATTTCAATTGGTTATTTTTAATAATTATTCTCTTTTTTTTTTATTTATTTATCGTTTTAAAAATTAATCTATTTACATTTTTAATTATTATTTTAAATTTTTAAAATAATATTTATTTATTTTTTTCTATTTTATCCTTATAATATTTAATTAAAATACAATAATTTAATTTAAGATAAAATTAAATAAAATATTTTAAATATTATTAATAAGTGTCTGTGCAAAATCTTAAACAACAAATAAAAAAAAATGGAGAAAGTATATAAGATAATAATTCCCTAAACAAATTGGAACATATTATCAAATTAATTAGATAACATTTATTTTCAAAGTTTTGATCTTATCAAATTGCAACTTATCAAATTAATTTTTAAAATTTTATTCATATTAAAATGTAATTTATCTAATTAATTAGATAAAACTAATATTTAAAAGTTTATTCTTATCAAATAGCAAATAATATAATGTGCATCAATTTATATATACAATTTTAGTTTATTATAGCATTTTCTTTGTACCAAAATTGAGATTACCTAAGTGTTATTTTTGTACCTGAGGAATCATAGAGAAAAATAATTTATTTCTTTAATTATTTTTTGGGCAACTTTTTGTTTCTTGGTTTTTCTTTATTTTTTGTCCGTGGGTTCAAGAGTAATGCTTGGTATATTGATTTTCTACTCATTTTGTAAACTTTTTAATTATTTTATGGTTTGATTGATTATTACACCGAGTTTTTTTTTCTTCATTATATTAAAAATATTATATAAAAAAATATTTCATATTAATTAAATATAAATATATTAAATAATTAATATAAAAATTAATTATTCAATCTTAATAAGTTAATTTTTAAAATTGATATTTTCAAATTTGTATTAAAAAAACTCAATTTTGACATTTTTCTTGGAAACTTCCTGTATTTTAGAACTGTTTATAAGTTGTGGTATATTATCATGTTAATGACAATAATTTATTTGTTTAGTACTCTATTGATTACGACCTTTAATTATACATGATCACTAATCAATATCAAGAATGAAGGTTTTCATAAATTTTTATGGGTTTTTTTATGATATTTTTTAATATTTTACTTATATATATATATATATATATATATACACGAGTTTATGTAATCGTAATATATAGAATTTAAATTTAAAAATTATTAATAAATTTTACATGCTAATTATAATTTTTATTTTAAAAAATTAATTTTAAAATATCACTATTTATTATTATTTTAATATTGAAGGGTGTTAAAAAAATATCTTTAAAATATTTAATAGGAGATAAACTATTTAACATATTTTTAATTATTTTTATTACATTAAAAATATTTCTTTTTTTATAATTAAATATTGTTATCTTAATTTTCATTTTTAATTAATTAATAAAATAGTTTAGATTTTATTTTTTATTGTACCCATATCCTTATTTTTCATTCCTAGTACATAAATAATTCATTAATTAATAAAAAATAAATAACCATCAATTCATTAGCAAAGAAAAACTAGAATACATAAAGGGTGTTTGGATGATGAACTAATAATTATTAATTTGAAATAAAAATATTTTTTTATTTCATAAAAATTTTAATTAATAATTATAATTTTTATTTATTATCAAATTTTACTGATTTAAAAAAAATAAATTATAACTACATCAATTATTAAATTTTATTAATTTAAAAAAAAATTATGGATTGATTTTTATTTAAATATTTTTAAATTTTTTAGTTATTAATATATATATATATATATATATATATATTTAATTCACAATTAAATTTTATAATTATAAATACAAACATGATACGATATCACGTTTATTACGGATTTAAGAAGATGGTCCGGTCCAGTAAACCAAAGAAAAGAAACACGTGGAGGCAATCCTTTTCAGAGTCAATTTTTATTTGAAAGACAAATGAATCATCGTCTGTTATGACGCCGTTAATTGATGAATTCTTAAACCTCGATGCACGTCAATCAGAAAATTACTTACCATAATTAATTAAGAGAGAACACATAATCTTGTTGAAGTTGATCCTTTATTAAAAGAATTCAAAACATGTCTTTTTATTTACTTTATTAAAAAGCGTTTCTTCATCCTTTTCATCAATTTGTCTGGGAAGAACAATTCATGGACCCATGTGGAATTGATAAACATATGAAATAGATAGAAGAATTCTTTGCTTACGAAAGTAATTGACAAACATGTCTTAGAAAATGATCGAAGTATTTAATCACTAATCAATGTCATTGATGTCTTAATAAAACTTATGCGCTAAAATTTCATGATATTTATGGATCTTTTATCTAGATTGTATTTAGTGTAATTTTATTTTTCTTAAAATCTTAAGAATTCATATTATTGATAAAAAAAATTATTTTTTTAATTAAAATTTAATTTTTAGTGTTAGTATTTTTTTTTTGTGTAATTTTCAAACTAATAAATTTAAAAATAAAGTCAAAAAATTAATTTTAAATAGGCTGAAAATTTAAAAAAAATCATATAAATATATAAATTTTTAAGAAATTAATTTTAGGTGAACTAATAATATTAAAAAATTAAATTCTAATAAATTAAATAAAAAAATTTCTATAAATTTATATATATATTTTTTACTAAAATAACTCAAACCCACTTAAATTTTATCGTTCTCCGTCCTTGATTAAATCACACCGAAAAAATTATAATTTTAAGTAACATATAAATTGATGATAACAAAATACCCTAAAAAGTGATGTCAAAAATCTGGTTGTCAATGGATAGTCAATTACCAAACTAATCAATAAATATAGCACTTAGGCATGGCACAATTTATGAAAAGAAAAAAATAATTTTTTCGGGTGAGAAATTGATTTTGACTCAGTTTACAGTGTTTGGTAAATATCAAAATTAATAAAAGTAATTATCTGAATAGCTAAAATTCAACTATTTGAATAAGTTAGAAATTGAAACTTTTCAAGATAACTGAATTTTAGATTAAATGCGTAGCTAATTTTTAAAAATTAATAGACAAAAATATTCTTATGAGATTATAAACAGTTTTTAGATTTTATTTTACCAAATATAAACATATAGTTAATTATTTTTGAAAATATCACTTTTAGGAAAATAATTTTTTTTTTATGAAAATTTATTTTGATAAGCTATGTCAAATTAGATCTTAATTAATTATAAAACACTTACTAACAAAATACTACAATTTTAATTAAATTACGTTATTTTTTTTAATATTTGATAAGCACTGACTTCGATAATTAAATTAGTTATTTATACTAATTAATTTTATTTTTTCATAAAGAATAAATTATATATAGTTTTCTAAAGCATGATTGTAATGCTTTAATTTAATTTCATACTTACTATATATCAAATCATAATTTAACATCAAATATATATTTTTATAAACTATAAATATAAAATCGATTATCGTTCTCAATAATAAAAAATTAATAATAATTTGATACTTGCTTTGTAGCATTTGTATCAAAACAGGTTCAGGGGTCGGGGTTGGAGAAAGCAAGTTCTACATAGGGTATTTGTTTACACATTTTATCAAGAAAAATATGCGTTAGGGAATTAAGAAATTGCCAATCGTGATTTTGATGAATACGGCAGTGTTTGTTTAAAATCATGATTAATGATTTTTTGAAAAGTAAAATATTAAAATTTGATCGCTACTCATAATAACTTTTAAAAATGTGTTTCTAAATGTCATACTTTTAACGATTTTGAGACAAAAATGCCTTGTCTATTTTATAGTATTGACATCTTTTGCTATTTTTTTCATTTTCACTTTATTTCTTCTTTTCCTTTACTCCTTTCTTTAAAAACCTAGGCTTAATATGTTTGCTGCTGGAGATGCTAGTACGTTTACGGCTGGAGATACTTTTTCTTTCCTTTGATTTACTATTTTATTTTTTTGAAAATTTTAGAGTTGTGTTAAATTGTTTGAAAATTTTTATTTTTTGATTTTTTTTGGGTATTTATTTTTTTCTTAATTTTTTGGGTATTTTTTTTATTTATTTTCTGGGTATTTATTTTCTTATTTCTTTCCATTTATTTATTTGTATTTTCTAAAATTTTAGCTTCCAATTTTTTGTCTTCTGATTTATTTTTATTTTCTAAATCCATTGAACACAATTTTATTTTGACCTTTATTTTAATTATTTATCTGTTATGTTTTGTGTTGAATAGAAGAATTGTACTTGAATGTATGTTTTTAATTTTTAATTTTTTAATAATTTTTATGGAATCTTACTGTTTGGGTTAAATTAATTTTAATATGTTAATATTTATCTTTTTAGTGAAATTTTGTAAAAAAAATCATGAAATCAAATGTGTCAACACCATTATGTTTTTGTCAGTATTTCTTTTAGCAATTAAAATATATTTCAAATATAAACTAATTTTTTCATACACAGATCTAGTGATTTTAATTTGAGTGATTAATAATAATAATTTTGAAAAAAAAAAGATAATATTTTTTATTTTATTAGTTTGATATCCTTTATAGTTTTTTATATTTTAATCATTTATTTTATTCAAATACTAAAAAACAATACAACTATTTATCTTAATATTAAAAACCTAATTAATTCAAATACTCAAATCATTTTCCCAATTCATTTTAAATCCAACTCATTTTTTTCAATTAACAAAATTTTAAATTTTTTAATCCCTTATTTTTTTAATCAGTGCACCAAACACCCCATAATAGTGTTTTAGGTTGGTGGAATGTACTTTGTCTAGTTGATTTTTAAAGTTTAACTTTGTGTCACATCTCACATGAGAGAAGTAAATTTATTTTTTCTTCCTCCATTTTAAATTATAAGTCATTTTTATAAATGTAATTTATTTATTAATATATTTCATCATTAATATATTATATTTTTATTAATTAATTATATTAGATTATTAACTAAAATATTCATGAATTTTTTAACATTTTTCATCAAATAATGGAAAATTTGATTTATTATCATATTAATCAAGAATAAAATTTTAATTATATTTATTAGAATAATAAAATTTTACTAATTTTAATACTTAATGTTAAAAAATTAAATAATAATTATTTTCAAAATAATTATTTACTAATATAAATAAGAAGGTATTTATGAAAATATTGAATAAAAATTCTTTTTATAACTAAATTAATATATATTTTTTAATTTTTATGAAAATATAAATAAATTTATTTTTTCGAATGAAAGAAGTATTAATTATTTTATAAAAAAATCATTAATATATTTTTCTTATTGTTTTTAATTTTAAAAATATATATATATTTTTTACTAATCAGATGTTTTTACTTTTATGTTAGTTTTAACTATTTTTGTTATAATTATTTTATTAAAAATAAATATTTAACCATAAATAAGTTTTAAAATGAATCGAACTCGATTATAATTTATAAAAAAAAATTTAATGAGTCGGTCGAACTCATTTAATTAAATGAATTGAGTTTAAATATAATTTTTTTCTCATTTTAAAGTTAAAATTCAAATTAAAAAAAAATTAACGAATTAAATATCAGCAAATTAAAATTTGGCTTGACTTTACTCAATTGCAGCAGAAGGAGAGGATCCTATGCACTTTATATGAATTAAAGATGGGACTCAAAATTAATGAATGAACATTTAATTCAGAATAAGCACTTTAGGAGGGTAAAATATTAAATATGAGTTTCAGTTAAAATTAAATTCAAAATTATTTAGTGTTTTGGCATTTAAAAAGAAAAAGAAAAAGAAATATTATGCCCATTTAATTGCACTTGTCTCCTAAACAAAGGAAAAAGATTTAATATCGATCAAAAATTAAGCTCTCACATTTATCGCCTTTAAAACTAATTTTATCTTACTATTAAGTTATCAGTTAATTTAATTATATTTTAATTCAAATTATAGAGAACTATTGTTTATTAATGAGTTTTATTAAAAAGACACTGAAAATAAATAATTAATATAAATAAAATTACATAAATTTATCTCCAATTAAAATAAGTAAGATGAAAAAAAATTAAGAAAATAATATTTATATAAATTAAAGATATGTCTCTATACTCAATTTATGTATTCAGAAATTATTTATTGAGTGTTGTTCTCGACAATTAAATTATTATCAAATAAATTTTTTTACCAATCATACTAAATTTCGAGATTTATTTTCTATGAAATTTTAAATAAAAAAATTTGAGAGAAAAAATATAGTGATAAATGTATGTATAATTTAGGTAATAAATTTAAATTTAAATTCTACTCTTTAAATGTTTAAAAATAAAAAAGCTCATTAGTGATATTGCGCATTACAAAAAAATAAAAATAAAAAAGCTCAGTAGTGATATTAAGCATGAGGCTCTAAGAACTATTGTCAGCAGCAGAGTGGGTGAGTTTCGATCCCGCTGCCCACGCCATTGAATAAAAAACTTAAGTTTTCACCTAACATTTCTGTAGAAGGACCCCAAAATTAACACATATACATATATATTTCAAGTTACTGAAAGTGGTCATTCTTGCATATTTTGGCAAATTACTTTCTGAATAACAGAAGGGCCCAATTGGTTTTTTTGATGTCGTTAAAAATCCTTACAATTAATTAGTTAATTATAGCTACAAAATTCGAACATGTATTTTTCTTGACAAAAATATTTGATTTTCAATCAAATTATTATATCAATTAAAGAAAACGTAAATATACAATATTTAATAATATATTTATATTTTCAAATTTATATATTACTAAAATCAATTGGGTATCTATTGAATTGGATTGAGAGGGCTGCTGTGTAAAAAATAGGATAGTCTTTATTGTATTCATTTTTTAGAGTTTTAAAAAAATTTTGTAAAATTTTTTTAAAATTATAATATTATAATATTTATTATAATAAATCTAATAATATATTTTTTATATAAAATAAAATAAAATAAATTTAAAAATATATATTAGATATGTGTTAAATTTAAATTATTAAATTTTAACGAATTAAATTTAATACATTTATATTATATTTTTTAAATTTATTTAATTTTTATTTCATATAAAAAATATCTTTAAATTTGTCATAATAAATATTATAATTTTTAAAAATTTTAATAATTTTTTTTTTTAATTTTAAAAAATTAATATAATAAAAAATATTATATTTTTATCGCAACCGCCCGCTCAACCCCCGGTGAATTATTGATTGAAAGTATGTCATTTCGTGCATTGATCATTCTTGAAATGACTATTCCTTCAATATTGAAAAATGCTAAGTTTTCGATTGGCTCTTCGTATTCACATAACACTTGTTGTTTGTAAAGTTTCTTTTAAACAGAAAAAAAAAAAAAAACTTCATTAAAGATAAAATACAGGTATAAAGTTAATAAGATTTAAAATAAATAAAAAAATATTACTAAAAAATTTCTAATAATTTTTCATCCATAGAACTCATAAAATATATAACTTGAGAAAAAAAATTGATAAAAATAGACAAAAGATCATTCGAGAAGAGCCACCAAACACACAGTACATAAATATCCATAAATTGACAGAACAAATCAGTGAACTCTACTGATAAGTCCACATGATATGGATTGATCGATAACTGCTCCATCTTTAAATAGACTGAGGGCAAAAGGTGTACATGCTAACGATTAAAGTCTGCCACAGTTAAACAAAAATCTGATCATCGTAAAAAAAAAATTAAATACTAAATAAATCAAATTAAATATTGTCAAAATCTAATCTCACCGATCTTTTTCGAAACGAATTATAAAATGGTTTGTATAGAGTTAAGAGTTAAGATACAATGGACTGTCATTTTAAAAAGGACAAAGCTGGATTCATGGGGATTGACCTGTTGCCATCGCTTCAGAATGAGAGGTCATTTACAAAGGACAATCACACCACTTGCGTCTTTTTTTCGGTTCCCCCAGAAATCCAAAATCCAAATGGCTTGGAGTTAGAAATTCTAGCACAATTAAAACCTTAAGGCAATTTTTAAAATAAATCATGTGTAAGATAATAATTGAATGGGATTGATTTATTAATTAATTTCATTGAATTAATAATAGAATTCATATATTTAAAAAAAAATTGATTTTATTATTTGAAATAATTAAAAAATAAAAAAATATTTATTTATTTATTTTACTCTTATATAAAAAATATAATTAATATTTTTAATAGTGAATTTTATTAAATAAATTGAATTATTGCAAAGTTTTTATATTTTGACTTAATTTTATTTCTTTTAAAATGACTTTTTTTTATAACTCTAATTAATTGAATTATATAAATTATATGAATAATTAATAAACTTAAATTAAATTGAATTTTTGTAAAATTTGAATTTTTAAATGTGGTCTAAACGATAAGCCTTTTCACATAAAATAGTAGAAGAAACTCTGGAGTAGAGAAGAATACATTTTTTAGAATCTAAAAACGATTAAGGTTTTCTGTTCAAAAAAAAAAATGAAATTTTTTTGAAAAATATCTTAAAAAATAAAAAATATTTTATTTTTACTGTTAGAATTTTTTTTTTCAAAAATACTATATACCTAAAAATATTTTTACAAAAATATGATATATAACAAACATATACTAAATATATACTACACATTTATTAAATATATAGTAAATATATAGCAAAAAAAAGTAAAAAAAAAAAATTAAAATTGAAAAAAAATTTCAAAAAACAGTATATTTTTATAATATTTCCAAAAGAAAAAAAGAAATGAAGGCTTTATTTACATGAGAAGAAAAGATTTAAACCTTGGAAAGGAACAATAAATCGAGGAACAGAAATTTGGATCTTTAGTAGAAAGCTAAGCCCAGCCCATCTAAGGAGAAGCCCAACTATCACAGTTATAAATAGCCCTCAGTCCCAATTTTATTACCCAATTTTATTTTATATAAATAAATTTTTTTGCATTACTCATATTACACATTCAGAAATTTTAATTATTATTTTTAATGTAAAAATAAAAATGGATATTTCAGATCTCAACAGAAAATATTATTATTTACCATATTTTAGTTGAATCTAAATTTAAAAATGTCTCAGAAAATAAAAATTTTATATGAATTTTTTACTTATATATGTTTAATATTTAATAATCACCTATTTTAATTCGAGTTGAATAACACTTGTAAGAAGAAGAAAAAATTCTTTTAATATTTTTTTTTATTTATAATACTCGAACGCGAGAATTTATTTAAGAAAATCAATTCAATGACCATTTACTTTGAATAATTATTAATTATTTAAATTAATAAGAATAAAATATGAATCAAAATTGAAATTTGATATATCCTTTATAATCTTTTTTTTTTCTTTCAAAATATAAAAACATCAAAATCAATATGGACTGTGTACTGAACTACGTGGAGAGTTTTGGAAATCATTTTTTACTTCTGGTCTAAATTTCAAATTTCATACAGCTTTCCAAATAAATTATATTGGAAGTAACCCACGTCAGTCAAGTCATATATATTCGCTCATCAATTTCTTAGTGTATCTATGATGTGAATCTGACGGTTTATTTAGTTGTTAGTTAATAATTATATCTATATTATCATCATTACTCAACTACTATTAACGGCTAATGTTAGTTCATCTGTAGTTAATTTCCAGGTAAAGTAGTTCGACTTCCTTTCTTGAGCAACTGAACTAAGAAAAATGCTATGGTTGGTCTGATTCTTTAAATGAGAGAGGGCGTAAAAAGGTCACAAGATTTGCAGTCACATCTTTAACTTTATGATTTATTTTTTTCATTTGGATTGGATTTTAAATTCGAATTTCACTTTTGGTAAACCAAAAAACAGGGAAAAAGAAACAAAATTTTCAGTTGACACGTATATTTTTATTATTTTTTTCGATTATCATTGTTATTGTTTAATAAATAAAAGGATATATAATTATATAGAATAGAAGCATTGTCAGGCTAGCTTACGTAAGTACTAAAAAAAGGAACTATCTTGATAAAGAAGGCAATAATTGGATGTAACTTTTCCCATATTGAATCATAATTCATATTATATGTATCTGTTTCGGTGGACCGGCCCGGTTAAATCAGCTTAATTAATAATTAAGTGAATATTTGGCCAAAAAAAAAATTAATGTAGGGGTTAATTTTTTTATTCCCAATCATATCTATTTAATTATTTATAGTTATTAATTATTAAATAATTAAATAACAGTTATTTATAAAAATTTTAATTTAAATTTTATTTAAAAAAATTAATATTTTTTTAAATAAAAAACTAAATTATTCTTTTAAAATAATATTTAAATAAAAAATAACTATTAACGGTTAATAATAATTTTACCAAATACTAATAATCAGTTATTAGTTACCAGCTATCAATTAATAACCATCAATAATAATTAACAGTTAATAGTTGTTACAAACAGTTAAATTAAATGAGTCTAAGTAAAAAATTAAAATATGATATAGTTATATTTAAATTAAAAAATAATATTTAAATAAAAAAATAATTATTAATAGCTAATAATAATTTTACTAAATATTAATTTTGTCAAACACTAATGTTATCAATCATTAACTAACAATCATCAATAATAATTAACAATTAATAGTTGTTATAAATAACTAAATCATATGGATTTAAGTCATAAATTAGTACATTTTAATGATATAGTCATATGTAAGTTAAAAAATAAAAATATTTTTTTTTCATAAAATGAAGGTCGAATCCATGATCTTAAAGGAAAAAAGGCAGATTTTTAACCATATTCATCTGAAAATAATTTTTCACAGTATTGTTTTATATATTTATAAATAAAAATTAATAGTAATATTTACCATATAAAATATTTATTATTAATTTAATTATTTTTGGTATATAGATAGGTGACTTTTCCCCAGAAAATAGCCCAATGGAAGAAACCAATAGGAAACAGGGGAGGGACCTCTTTTGCATTAAATTTAATTATAATGACAAGGAAACAAAGTAATTTCGTAATTGACGAGTTGGAATTGCGTCATTTAGACAACTTAATTACTCTTTGTTGGAGGCTGAAAATTCTTCTAATAATGGGATTAATATAAAAATTAGAACATCAAAGAGGACCATTACATCTTGGCAAATTAAAGTATATGCCTAAACAGAAATAGAAAAGGAAAAAACAAGGTATTGCTTTACTTAATATCCAAGACAATAGTGAAAATCCAATCTTCATATAAATAACAAAGTAAGGTTTGTAATTTTAATTGTATAAAGGGTTGGAAACTTATCGTGATCGTTGGGTTGTGCTCATAGGAACTTTTCAAAATCTCCTTAACTCGTTATCAAGGGAAAAATTAAAGTGTGGGACCCTTCTATGCCAATTGCCAATAAAATTCATTCACGATATCAAGGGAGGGCATTAAACTTTAAGTTAAAGATTGACCTAATTATGAGTCAAAAGTAAGATTAAAGTTTATATTTTAATATCTTTCAGAAACTAAATAATAAATTATTATTTAAAGTAATGAAAAATTTAATGGTAAGACTAAATAGTTAGCGCAAATTTAATTGTTAGAATTTTATATGGCCAATTTATATGTTTGAAAAGCATATAATTACTAAATTTCAATTATTTGAATTTGTTTTAAAAAAAAATATTTTGAGAAAATGAAAATTACTCCAAAAAATAACATAAATTTTCATGATGGCTATTTTTTTTCTCATTTAATTTAATCACAAACAATAAAATAATTATTAAAGGGCTCCACTACTAATCGCCCATCTTATGGGCCTAGTTGGGTGAATTATAAAAGGAAAAAAATTGCACTACTGATCTCTTATATTTTTTACAACCATTTTTCTAAGTAGTATTGTAAGAGCATTATTTTTTTAGGAGGATAAAATAAATATCATTAATTAAAATCAAATCACATCATAATTAAAATATTTTTGAATTTACAGAGGCATCTTTCAAAAATAAAACTAACATTAATTAATAATTAAAAATAAAAATAATATAAAATAAATAAATTAAATAAATAAAAATAAAAATTTTGATGTAAATAATAATTATAACGAAATATAATTTAAATAAAATTTTTATTTTTTCTTATCTAATTTATTTTTATATTAATTTATTTATATTTATTTAAAATAATTATTTTATAACTTTATTTTATTTTAAATAATCATTTTTAATAAGAGTTCTCCGTATATTTATTAGAAAAATTATTTTTAAAATATTACATATTGATGTTTTGAATTATTTTTTTATCCAATTAATAACTGAATTATAAAAATAATAATATTTAAGGGTTTTTGCATTTCAGTCGCTAAAATGTGTAAAAAATGAACTCACATACACATGGTGATTTGAAGAAAATAATTCTGAAAATCCCTTTGCAAAAATTAAAAACCAAATCAGCAAATCGAAACAAGAAATTAATTCCATGATTCTTCATTCTCTAATTTTCCAAATATACGTTCAACCAACAATCAAATCATCCCTTTTATAGAGTTCCTTTTTTTTTCTTCCAAATTTCTATCATCACCTTAAAAATTCAAATACAAAGGTCAAAATTCAACCCAGCAACTCCTTTAAACCCATTCGAAATCACCCACCCAAATTACTAATTTAGGTTAAATCACAAAGAAATACAAATAAAATTCTAAACAAACACAAATTTACATCTTAATTAATAATTATACCTTTGGCAAACAAAGAGATCAGAGTTAATCACAGGTTATATTAAGGGCTTGAGTAATATCAATTTTAGATTTGCAGCAATTGGTTTTGCTACTACTTTTTTAGTGCCATTTTTCTAAGCGAAGAAGACGATCGACAAAGAGGCAGTGGGTTGAATGACAACGTACGATGACTGGTGGCGAGAAGGCTCGATCGCGGGTCTGCGACTACACAATTTGCTGGTGCTAGTGGCGATAGTCTGTAGTTGTCTCGCACGGTGAACTGAGCTTCAAAGATGATTCACTTGTGTGACTGGCCGATGGAGGTTCGCAGCGGCGGGATTGTGCATATGGTAACTTGCGATGGTGCATCAGCATGGGTTAGAGGCCTGATGAGCCATGATCTGGCGATGACCGAGGTTCTTCTTCTTCTTGTTTTATTACTCCTCTTCTTATTGTTATGGTACTTTCATGGTGCTTCGAGACTATGGCTTAGAGAAAGAGACAGAAAGGCAACTAGGGGCAAAGAATGGGCAAAGCTTTATTTTACGCTTTGTTTGGTATACTAATTATACATAAATGAATAAAAATTAAAAAAAAAAATAAAGAGAAAGAAAAGAAAAGAATTATAATATTTTTTATGATATGTTTGGAGAGAATAAAATTAAAATTTTTAATTTCAGTATTTAGTAACAATTTAAAATTAAAATTTTATGAATAATTTTATAAAATTATAATATAATTAGAACAATAATTTTATATTTTTATTCTTAACTTATAAAAATTATAATTTCACAACCACTATTGTCATTTTTTTTTTTATCCTTACCGCTGTCGGTGATGACAATCTAGCACCGTCACTATCGGTGATAATGGGCCATCACCATCACCGACGGTTTATCGCCACTACCATTGTCGACGATGAAAACTAGTCGAATCGTCACTGCCATCGATAAAGTCTCGTCGAATTGTCACCTCCACTTTCACTGTCGGTAATGACAGTCCACTACTATCACTATTAGTGATGGTGGGCCACCATCGCTAATGAAAGCTCGCCAGATTGCTACCAATGAAAGTCTACCAACAGCGTCGTCACTGAAAAAGGTTCGCAGGATCGTCATTGTCGATGACGATGGCTCACCGAACTACTACCGCCATCCCTATCGTTACCATCGTCACCAACGACGATCCACCACCTCTTCTAATATCATCACCAACGATGATGGTCCACCATCACTGCTGTCGTTACTTTTATCATACTAATTTTTATTTAATTTTAATTTTAATTTTTTATGTGAAATAAATGTTAAAATTATTATTTTAATATAATTTTAATTATAAAGAATTAGAATTATAATTGAAAATCTTAATTTCAATTCTTTTTTCTAAACAGACATTTATATTATTTGAATTTCTTATTTGCATAAGAAAGAAAATATAGAAAAATTTATCTTTTTAACTTGTGCCAAAAAAAAAAGTAATAAGAAGTAAAATAAGAGAATTTTTGTAACTTCCATTTTTCATATTTTTTAAATTTATAATTTTCTTCCATTTTTCTTTAAAATAGAGAAAAAAATTTTAATTTTTAAAATTTAAATGAGAATATTTTAATTCTTTTTTCTCCTTTCTTAACTAACCAAATAAAGAAATTTATGACAATTTTCCTCTCTCTCTTTTCTTTTTTATCCACTTCCATTCAACCAAACAAAGCTCTAGAGTTTTATCTTTATTTATTATCTTTGTTTGGCTAGTGGAAAATGGAGGGAAAGAGAAGATTGAGGGAAATGGAAGAAAGAATGGAGACGAAGGGTAGAGGAGAGAGAAGAGAGAAATGAAGGTTATTTTGGTCATTTTATATTACAGTACAGACATTAACGATATAATTTTTTCATTATAAAATGGATTTGATAAAACTTATCTTACATTCTCCCCAAACCAAACCCAATCAAACCGCCCTCTCTTTCACTGTGCCTTGGTCTGATCTGGCGATATTTAGTGCGCAGGTAAACCCCTAAACCCTCACACTCTGAAATTTCCAATTTGTTAAACCCTTTTCCGGATCTCGTTCATTCGTCTCTTAGGCTCCTAACATGGCCTCCTCTTGCAATAGATTCATATCCAGATCATCCCTATCGTCCATTAGAGCTGCCATCAAATCCAACGCTCCAAAATCTCCTATCACCAGATCCCCCACTTGTTCATCTCCCTCTGCTTCTCCTCGTTTCCCTTCCTCTTCCCTTCCTCGCCGCTTCTCCTTCTCTTCTAGGTACAATGAACATTCTTATTTGTACTTGTATTCATATTCGTTTTCGCATACTTATTCTTAGTAGTATATATAGGTAATCAATTTTTATTTTTGAAGGTCTCCGTCGGAGCTCGGATGCGTGCAGTCGCTGCTGCCATTGCACAGTGCGGTGGCAGTGGCGAGGATGACGTCGTGCTTGAGCACGACATCAAGGAGTTGCCGAGCGCTTTCACAGGGTACACTCTGCTGCACCTCTCCCGACCTCTAATAGCTTTTATTACTCTGTTTTAGAGTGTGAGTACTGAGTAGCTTTTGTTTTTTTCTTTCTTATCCTGAATTGTTAATAATGCCTTTGATTCCTGTGTATTTCAATTCCAATTGATTATTAGTGATTGAAAATTTGATATCTTCATTTCTTGTTTAAAAATGTCCATTGTTGCTTATTCTTTTAGATTGAATTCGATTCCATTTGAATTTTTAGTTTGCCTAGGAATTCGAATCCAGAGTGTGGAATTTTTAAGGTTATGATTTATTTAATGTGATAATGAGAGCAATTGAAAGAGAAGAGAATATTGTTGTGATCTTGATTTTGGAGTTTGAGACTTTAGACCCAAAAACTTAAAAAGTTTTAATAGTCATGTGTTTGGTTCTACGATAAGGTCAGAAATTACTTTTATGATTCACCTTATTTGCTTCACTCTTTGTTGAGTGAGCTCACATTCCTGTGGTTAAAACAAACTGGGGCGCTTAAGTCATGGGAGAGTGCTTTAATCGGGTTTAACACCAACTGACTGGAATATTTGGTTCCTGCAGGAACATAATTTCTAAAGAAATAAACTCAGGACCTGCCAATTATGGCCCACAGCATCGTTATCAAGTATGAAACTATAAAGTGCTTTCTTAATAATCTTAAAATGCCTAATTATTCTAGGATGGAAACATTTTCAATGTCTGTTGGCCTAATCTATGATGATTTGAGAATCCTTTTGCTATGATGGAAATTGAAGTATATTATTTGTCTTGATATTATGGGGCTGTCATTTAGTTGCTAAATTCTTGTTAATAAACCATGGTAGGCAAAACAATGTTTCCTTGGTATCAATCATCACAGTTGTACATGTGGGATGACAACTGTTGTAGCGAACCCCTGTCCCCTGCCTCCAAACAAAAAGAAAAAAAAGATGATGTGTTTTGGCCCGGGAAATTTATTTATGTAAAAGTTATATGGCCTAAAGTTCAACATGAATTAGTGATTGGTGTCATAGCTGTAAAGTTTAAACTTGAAAGGTTTTCCAAACACAAAATGTGTTTGATGTGAACTTAATTGCTTCTCTTCATGGCACATGTTATCATGTTTGCGACCCTTATTCATCTCGAGAGAGAGGATTTCTTTAATTCATTGCTTTATTGCTCTCCAAAACAAGTTATGTTTCAGTATCCTGTACAATCTTCTTCCTAAGGTATAGTGCATGTCCGTGTCTCTTTTAATATTCACAAATTTATAATAACATGCTAACTTTTGAAACCTGTTGTGTCATTTGTCCTGACACTTATACATTGTAACCCTGCTCAAATTTATCTACTCTGAGTGAATAATTTTTGTTCAATAATTGACACTCAATCTATGTTATTACTGGAATATTTGAAAAAATAGTGGATTTTGTGAATTTTTTGAAGAAGATTACTTGCTGAAAGTGTTAATGAGCAACATGCCTTTGAGCCATTAAACCACCAATAATAGTAAAAAGATGATGATTTATGGAACAAATTTGATGATTCAAGGAGACCATAGAAGGCATCTACTAGAACTCTAGTTTAATTAAGCATCACCTTCATTTGCTAACTTGTAGGGTAGAAAATTCTTCCAATTTATTTTGTATGATTGGTTGGTTGGTTGGTTGTTTAAATTGTCAATATCTGTCAAGTTGCATGGTGAAATGAGTAATGAGTGTAGCGCATCTATGGTTTGAAGTATGAAAAAAAATTTAAAAAAAAAACAAAAAAGAGAAGGAGGGAGAGAGAGAGGAAGTATGATCACGTATTTGGGGAGTAACTGTGTATATTTTTTTCTTGAGTTATAAATACTGACTTGAACTTTGTATCAATTAATTTATGTCTTAGTAATTGTAATTCAGAATAGTATGGTAACTTAACTGCTGCTGTTCCCAGATGGAGTTGATGGGACGTGAAACATGTGTGCTGTTTTTGGAGGTGGGTCCTGACATTATCTACACAGTATATGACTCAAAACATAATGGGAAACTACTATGGAATTTAGATGTTATTCATTGTATGACTTGTGTTATGAAGTATTGCTTTTAGACATTGAAACAATCATTTGGAATGGAGTTTTGTGATTATTGTTGAAATTGAAGTCCAGTCAGTCATCATATATGTGTTAAAAGTACTCTCAGAATTACCACAGTTTATTCCTTATTCTGCATTTATATAGTGTATTTTGCACTTGCCTGTTTTCTCATTCAGTTTTTTGCGTGGTTTATTTCTTCAGAGTTTGGACTGTCAGTTCCAAGGTGACCTGTTAGGAAAGAATCACTGACTGGAGAAGCAAAGCCTAGTAACTTTTCATTTGTGAAGAGTTTTTGTCAATTTATAAATGCTGTTGAACCTTTAAAGTAGTGAAGCTAATTTTGACTCTTCATAACAGAGAGGGAATTTCTTTTGAGTTGTAAACATTTAATACTATCGTTTAATACCATCAGTGTATGCTCAGTTGGTTGAGCTTTACTACATTATTCTCCATTATCAGCTTTCCCTAGCTTGTAGTTGTTGCCCTTTTTCTCACCTTTGCCGATTCCTTTCATTACCTTGTTGTCATCTATTAGACATTTGCGATGCCATTATTTTCATATTCTGAATTATATGGTTAGATGGGAATCTATGCATTGAAGTAGTGCGGAGTGTGACCCTATTGTCTCTGTAGGAATATTTCAAGGATAGCCTTTGGTGAACAGTCAGGAGATTGTAGACTTGGTGGCGGGGATTCAAATCTACCTATTTAAGCAAAATACGAATTCTATCGGATTTACATCACTCAATTATGTAGAAAATTGTAATTCACAAAATATAGATTGCAATTTATATGTATATATATAGAAAATTACAAATTTACAATTTACAAATGTCCTGTTTATGAACATAAGAAAAGAAAAAGGTAGTCCCTGATCTTCCTTTTGCCAAATGCAATCATCAAAGAAATGTAGGGTTGTCAGGATTCGAGCCCTTCCTCTCGCACTAATGAGAGATTTTATTTCTAACTTGAGGAGGTAGCATCTATAAGAGTAACCATTGTGTTATCTAGAATGAAGTAATTTTTAACCAACAGAATTTGCATCCACAAAGGCACAAACGAGTGCTGGGTAAACATACATGAAGACATAGGAAGCTTCCAATCTCATATTTCCCGTGTACGTCTCTAAATTGCATCATCATTTGCAAACAGGCACGACTAAGAGGTCCTTTCCACCTCAATCCAACTACAGCCAACTTCCTTTCTCACTCCTCTCTCCCCCATGATCTTTCTAACTTTCCTCACCTCTCTCAAATTTCCGTAGGATGCAAATATGTTAGACATCATGACATAAACATAATCATCATCACCCTCTAATTCAATCACCTTTTCTGCTGCAATGTTTGCAACCTTCAATTCCCTACAAGCTCCACAAGCACCAAGCAAAGCCTCCAAACCACCCCGCATGACCCCAAACCTAGTTCATATATCTTCTCTTTGCCTGCCACATATCCCCTCTGTCCCAAAAGCCGTAACATTGAACAACAATGCTCAACAGTTGGTTCAATCCCATAATCATTGATCATTGATTCAAAGTACTGAATTGCCTCTGCGATGGCACTTCGGTATTGGAGAAGGCAGCGATTACATTAAGAAAGGTGACCCAGTCAGGTTTCAAATTCTCAGCCATTTTCACTTCCCCAAAATGCTGCATTACCTTGCTAGAGTCACCATTATGAGCATAGCCTAAGATTATTGCAATCCATGTTACCATATTTCTTTTAGGCAACGATCGAAATATTGCTTCGGCATTCTTCACTTGCCCACATTTGGAGTACATGTCAATGAGAGCGCTTGCTGCAACTACACAAGCGTTGAAACCCCCTTTTGTTGCACAGCAATGGATCAGCATTCCCCATTTCAAAGCAGCAAGGCCAGCAACACCACTCAATAGAACTGAATAAGTATACTCATCCATTTTAATATCACTCGAATGCATTTTAGTGAAAAAGTCCAATGCTTCTCGTGCATAATTTTTGTTAACGTATGCTGTTATGATCGAATTCCAAGAAGAAGGTTTTGGGTTTGGCATATTTAATAAAATTTCAATAGCATCCTATATATTGCCAAACTGGGCAATGCAATTAATCATTTCATTATATGAGATGATGTCCAGCTCAGGTATCTGATAGAAAAAACTGAATGCCAATTCAAGTCCTTCTGTTTCTAGGACTAGCTGCTATTACTAAATTCCAAGAAATTATATCCTTATCAATCATTTCATCAAAAACCCAAATTGCCTCCTCAACAGAACCACATTTCCCATACATGTCAATCAAGCAATTCCCAACAACAACTCCGTACTCCAGGCCAAATTTCACAATCTCGCAGTGAATTGAGCTGCCAAGCTACAACATACTTAGCTGGCCGCAAGCAGACAAAGCCACCGTGAATGAGTAGGCGTCTAGACATGTATCAGTCCTCTCAACTTGAAGAAACAAATCCAACGCTTTCCTAAACTGCCCAGATTGTACGTAGGCAGAAATCAAGTTATTCCAAGAAACTACATTTGGTTGAGGAATTTCAACAAATACTTTGTGGGTATCATTTATCGACTCAATTACTTTATAGAATCGTAACAAAACAGTGGAGACGAAGTCATTGGAGCCAAACCCATATTTTAAAATATAACCATGAAGCTGTCGGCAATAAGGGTCCAAACCCAGGTCCGTAGAAGCTCGAACCAGGTGAACCAGAGCATAGGCATTAGGTTTGGTGGCAGAGGTAGAGACATTGTACAATGCGAGCCCTGTACTGAGGCCACCCTGGGCAAGAATTGAAATGAGAGTGGACCAAGATTCAATATTTTGAGGGATTTGGTTGACAAAGTTGTTGTTTTGTGTAGAAATGTTGGTGCTAATAATGTTTGATTGTAGCTTATATGGATAATCTTGTTTTTGGACGAACTTTTGGTATCCCTTTAAGAGGGATCTTCGATAGCTTTTGTGTAACTGTGAGGCTTTGTGCTCTGCACCTAACTTTTCGTCTTTATTGGACTCATTATATTAGTTCAATTTTCATTATAAATTTATGTTGATTAAATTTAATAAAAAAAAATTATTTTAGCCAAATTGTTATTTGAAAGGATAAATATCTAACCTATAAAAATTAAATATAAAATATAAAATATTTTTTTATATAATTAAATTTTTTAATTTTTAAAATTAATATTTTTAAAACTATACAAACTTCAATACTTATAAAAAATATTTTTTATAATTAAAATTTTATGAATAAATAGAAAATATAAATAAAATATATTTTTTTATATCCAATATATATATTAATTTAATATAATAAAAATATATAAAATTGAGTTATATATATATATATATTCATTAATTTAGTTGGAACATGAGATATAATCCAACATAGGCAGAAATTTTCTTTTATTTATTAGTTTTGAAGAATCTAAATTTAGTTTATTTATTTATTTTTTAATGTATTATATATTACTTTTTACATAATAACAGAGCAGTTGAAATGAATATCGTTTGAGGGACAAGTGGAGAAGCTTAGATTACAAAAAGACACGTTATAACCATTACATCTTCTCGTTGACTTCAAGTTTTCAGTACGTGTCTTTCTTCCATAAAACTAATTACTGCTTGCCCATTTCATGAATTTTGACCCATTTACAAATCCACCCAACTTTAAAAATAATTGAAATTCAAATTTGTTGGAAGTTAGTTTGTATAATTTATTGATTTAACTTAATATAATTTGATTTAAAATACGACTTACTTGACTCAAAATTAATAAATTAAATCATTTTTAAAAATTAATAAAAATATATGATTAAATCTCAAGCCATAAAATTTATCTGAATTTAATATGAAAATAAGTATGATACTTGATTATTCGACATAGGGACTTCTTTCATTTATAAATAATTTTATCATAAAAAACTTATATTATTTGAAAATATTCTTATATACGGTGGAATTTTATTTTTTGGGAGGAAGATGGTGTTTGGATTTTTAATTTGTGAATTTAAAATTTATTTTAAAAAATATTTATAAAAAAAATTTAATAATTGAGTTTTTAAAAATATTTGATATTTTAAAATACTCAATTGAAAAATAAATTTGAATATTTTCAATTGAAAAAACTTTAAGCATCATTTTATTACTTTTTCTAAAAATGAGTTTTGTAATTGGATTTTTGAAAATTAATAATTTTTATTCAAAAACTCATTTTTAACATAATAACATCTAAATATCTATGTTAATTCTTTAGACAATTTTGAATTTAACTCTTTAGTTTATGAATATAAACATTTGATTAGTCAGCCGCATAATGTGCTTATGCATGAAAATACAAACAAATAAGATTACACATGCTTTGACTCTTATTTTTCATACTAATTCTCGAATAAGAGATTCATCTTATGAAAATTTAATAGCGTCTCTAAACTGATGTAATTTGATATTTTTGAATGCAATTATTCTTTATCCTAAAAAAATTCAAACTACATAAACTAAATATACAGAATAATTTTTTTTTAAAGGAGAATATATATATATATTTATATATATATTATTTTTTTTTTGTTCAAGTATGTTTCCAACTACAAGCATGCTATACAATTTATAATAAATTTTGTTTTACTAAAGTTATTTAACACATAATCATTATTTTATATTTATTTATTTTTCATTTCTGAAATTGAAATAAAAGAAAATTGGCAACACCTTATAATTTTATGTTTGAAACCCAACAATTTAATTTTATATATATTTCAGACATTAAATAAATTAGTAAAAATGATAAAAAAAAAAAAAAAGGATATACAAACAATGAAGAATCTAGTTGCATTGAAAGGTTAGGTAGGTTTCTAAATTTCTAATACAGAAAACTAAATTTAGCTTAAAAAAAACACAACAGATGTTCTGTTTAGAGCGAATAAAATGGAGAGAGACTGGTAGAGAAGCCCTTTTGACGGTTAGCTCTGTACCAAAAACATAAACACAAACAGAACCCAATTTTCTTCCCAAAAATAAAAAATAAAAACAGAGTTATTAATTAACTTCCGTTTTCTTCTTTCTTCTTTTTCACTTTTGGGTTTTAGTGTAACTGAAAAAAGAAAAAAGAAAAAAACAGAGAGAATTAGGAGAAACTGATGCTCTGTTTTTATGAGCTTTTAAAAAGAGAAACGGAGGATACTGAATAAGGAAAATCAAGAAACAGGGTTTTAAAAAGAAAAGAAGAGAAAGAAAGAATTGAAATTGCCAGGAATCTCCATAAATTGGGTTGTGAATTGTTCTAATTGGAGATTCAAAATGGTTTGGTATATGAAGAAGGAGATAATTGAAGATTTAGCAATTGTAGGAGGGTTAATTGGGGTTCAATTTGTGTATGCAGGGAACTCAATTTTTTTGAGTTATTTAATGTCTCTTGGTTTTACACCAAGTACCATTGTTATTTTTACTACTTTTGCTACCTTCCTTATCACCTCACCTCTTGCTATTTATTTTGAAAGGTTCGTAAATTTTTTTTATTTCTTGATTTTGTTTATATGTGTAGAAAGTTGATGATTTTTGTTTATTTTTTATTTTATTGCAGGAAGAAATGGCCTAAGAAACTCAGTTTCAAGTTGATGATCCAATTTGTTTTGATCTCATTTTTTGGGTATGGAAAATTTCTTTTTTATTCTCAATATTTTGAATTTATTTTGCATTTCAAAGATACAAGAAGAATAAGGGATTTAATGAATATGTTTAAGATTTAATGAATATGTTTAACTTCCATGAATTTCATAATAATTCTTCATTAATTTTAAATCCTGGGTGCGACCATTCTCTTTCAATAACCACTGTCTATTCAAAATCCTAAATTTATCAAATTTTATTTTCTTGAACAACTGTGAGACGTTCCTATTATTAAAATTAGGAGCATCCTCTCTTTTTAAAAATTTTCCCATTTCTCAAAAATAAAATAAATCAAAGTTGTTGAAAATGTTTCTTTTTATTCCCTTCTGTTCTGTCATTCCTTAATTTCTATAGACTCCCTATAATTTTTTTTCAAGTGATATTACATATAATAAATTTATCAAACATAAACGGAGCCAAAAAAATTAATTTTGGATGAACAAGAAATAATTTGCTTAAAAAGCTAAGCTTATTAGGTTAAGTCTAAATTTTTCTATAAACTATTTTTTTTGAGTTGTACAGAATTACTTGAACCTTTACATAATTTCGTCCTTAAATATCAAGTAAAAAGATTAAACAGATAATTATATTAGATATTACAAACTTAATATGGGCATAAATGGAACTTGAACAGCAATATAAAATTATCAAATATTTCACGTACTCTTTATTTTTTTTCAGGGTAACTTTATTTCAATCCTTATTTCTAAAGGGGATTAAGCTAACCTCACCAGCACTGGCAACTGCCATGCCTAACCTCGCTCCAGGGCTTATTTTCCTTATTGCTTGGACAGCTAGGTATAATATCTACATTTTTTGGTAACTGCTCAATTTCTGTAATTTTATGATTCTTAATTATTCTATTATTATGCTTTAAACCACATATAATTTTTCTAATGGGCATGCAGATTAGAGAAAGTTAAACTAAATTGCATATATAGCAAAGTGAAGGTCGTAGGTACATTGCTGTGTGTAGTAGGGGCTCTCTTCATGAGTCTGATGCACAGTTCTAAACAATCAAAAGATGCCCACTTGTTAATTCTCCCAGTTGATGTAATCTTCGATAAGCAAAAGATCATCGGTTGCTTATATCTCATGGCTGCTGTTTTTTTTCTATCATGCAATGTTGTTTTGCAGGTAATTTTTGTTAGCTTATATAAATATATATATAATGTTTCTTTTTCTTTTTTTCTTTTAATTAATTAGGCTTCGATTGGGATTCCAATTTGCAGTTTCATTTAACTTGTGTATTCTTTTTTTTTTAAGTTATTTAGACTCTACTGGAATTTTAACTTGTAATACTGCTTTGATTAAAATGTTCATTTGTTTAATACTTAATTGAATGTTGTGATATATTTCAGGCTACTACTTTAGGTGCTTTTCCTGCACCAATGTCCCTATGTGCCATAACATCCATAATTGGGGTGATTATAACTGCAATTGTTCAATGGTTTCAAGATCCCAACTTTGGAATTACTTGGCCTCTCATGCCTCTTGCAAACCTAATTAGCTATTCCTTACTGGTAATTTATAACTAGTTGATATAATTATAATTAATTAATGTCAACCTTTTCCTAAATATATAAATAAGTAAATTAATATACATTACATTAATTACTATGACTATGTATCATGTGCACAGGCAGGTGCTGTGGGTGGGGCTTGTGTAAGCTTCAATGGATGGGCAATGAAGAAGAGAGGTCCAGTTCTAGTCTCCATGTTTAGCCCTATTGGAACTGTCATCTCAGTTATTCTCTCTGTTATTACCTTAGGCGAAACCATAAGATTAGGAAGGTATGTATACTGCGCATGCATATATATTACCAATTCACATTAACAATTTTTATACTCAAATCACAAAAATAATTTATGAACCACAAACATTTTAATTTTGGGCATATGGGTATCAGATATTTCTAAAATATAAAATTTTTATAAAAAAAAATAGATATCTCAGAATATTTGTGTTGTTTAGTGCGTGTATTCGTGCTTCCTAATTGTAAATGTGAATGCTGATTACATGTTAATTGCAGCGTTGTTGGTATGCTCCTGATGTTTACTGGTCTATACTTCGTGCTATGGGCCAAGAGGAAAGAAAGCTACCTTGATGAAATTGCTATGGAAAGTGATTTCGATGCAAAGAAGCCTCTGTTAAGTTAACAATGTTAATATTCTGATAGATTGGACTTTGTTTCATCATTAGGGCTCTCCAGTTAGAAAGGTAGAAAAGAAGTGTGGGTGTACACAAAAAATAAAAAAACAAAAATACCCTTTGAATTATGAAGTTTAATAGACGAAATTCGCTCATTTTGTTTCAAATTATGGACAAATTTTGATATGAAATTATGAATTATGACAAAATAGAGCGAAGAAATTAATGTTATTCTACTGTTGTTTCTGAAAACTACTGTCTAGTAAACTTGTCAGGATTAGCTTGTGTAGTTGAATAAATTATTACTATTTGTTCTCTCTTTTTTTTTTTTATTTAGGGATAAGGTATATTTATTCTCCTTTTATTGAAAGGTATAATTTTATTATTTTTTTAAGTATAATTTTGATCATGACTGTTATTAAAATTTGTAATTTTACTTTTTGTTTTTTTTTTTGTTAGTCTTTATTTATATCCTCATGTAAATTAAAAAATAATTGATAAATTATAATATAGTTTCTAAAATTTTATTTAATTATAAAAAATAATTTTTAAATTAAATAAAAATTTATTATTTTATTTAATTAAAATTTGAATAAAAATTACTTTTAATAAAAATTACTTTTTATTTAATTATTTACTTTTTTAAAATTAAAATAAATAAAATTATTTTTTAATGATTTAATTTATTTTCTTATTTTTATATATTTAATTAAAATTAAAGTAATTAAAATATATAATTTTTCTCATATATATATATATATATATATATATATATATATATATATATATATATATATATATATATATATATAATTTAATATTTTATTATAATTTAATAAAAAAATGATAGATTGACAAAATTTATTCGCAAAATCAAAATATAAGAATTAATTAAATTTTTTCTTTTAAATACTGTCATCTTCTTTTTTTATATATATATATATATTTTTACTTTTTCATTTAATTAAAATTAGAATATTTAAGAATATATATAAATAATTTTTTATATGAAATATTCATATATAATTTATTTATTTATTATATATTTTAATTTAAAATTAAAATAAATAAAATTACTTTTATTTAATTAAAATAATTACTTTTTATTTAATTATTTAATTTATTTTCTTATTTGTATATATTTGATTAAAAAATATTTTTTGTATATTTAAATAAAATTATTTTATATATATATTTAATTAATATATTTAAATACACAGTATATGTAATCAAATATCCAAATCCATTACGACATGTATATTTAAAAGTAAATTTTATTTAAATATATAAAAAATATTTTTTAATGAAATATATAAAAATAAGAAAATAAATTAAATAATTAAAAAAATAATTTTATTTATTTTAATTTTAAATTAAAATATACAAAAATAAATAAATAAAAAATTATGTATGAATAGTTCATACAAAAAATTATTTATATATTTTCAAATATTCTAATTTTAATTAAATAAAAAATAAAAAATATATATATATATATATATAAAAGAGAGAATAATATGGTATTTAAGAGATGAGAGTATTTATAAATAAAATGCAGGTAGTACTTGTATTTTAATTCCGCAACAAACTTGATTTTTTCATCTACTTTCTTTGATTTTTTTCTATTAAATTTTAATAAAATGATTACAAGTTTTTTGTATATATATAATAAGAGATAAAAATATGTATTTTTAATTATTTTAATTTTAATTAAATATAAAAAATAATTTTTTAATTAAATATATAAAAATAAGAAAACAAATTAAATAACTAAAAAAGTAATTTTATTTATTCTAATTTTAGAAAAATAAATAATTAAATAAAAATTAATTATTTTAATCAAATAAAAAGTAAATTTTATTATAAGTAATATTTATTTAAATTTTAATTAAATAAAATAATTAATTTTTATTTAATTGTTAATTTATTTTTTGTATTCAATTTTAAAATTATTTTTTAATTAGATAAAATTTTAGAAACTGAATTATAATTTTTCAATTACTTTTCATGTTGGGTCAAAAACGAAAGCTAACGGAGAAAATAATTTTAATAATATTAAAATTAAAATTATACTTTATAAAATAATAAAGGTCGATGTGCTTCTCAGGATAAACAGAGATAAAATAATTGTACCTTATCTTTTTATTTATTATTTTCCTGCTTATTTTTTTTTTAAATAGAAGAGAATAAAAAATGTATTATGAGCCAAAAATTAGACTATTATTCCTATTTGAAATTATATACTATATACCTTTAACCATTATGGGCCAACATCTTCTGCTATTTTCTTGATGTGTTGGACCCCTTCATAGCCCATGACTGTTAATGGCCAATAAAATTCTGGGACATACTAAAACCCCCAATTTTTTTTCTTTTAATATATAATGAAATTCATCCATTGCTAGTAAGTTGAATACATCAAATCACAGGGAGGAATTAAAAGAATTTACATTTTAAATAAAAAAAAAATTATAAAGAGAGAACAATCTAAGAAATTATAATTTATTATCTAATTTGATAGAATTTCCTTTAAAAAAAATAAATTCAGGCTATAAATTCAAAAATCAAGTCATATGATGCTTTATATCCATAAAAAAAATTCTATTAATTTATAGATAATTTTTCATTTGACTCACTTAAATTTAATTTTTTATATAAATTTTTTTTTCATCTAAACTCAATATTTTACATAAAAAATAATTTAATTTTTTCGAATCATTTAAAATTAATTTTTTAGTTTTGTGCCAATACAAACTCATTTTTAATGGTTAAAAAATTATTAGAATTCATTCTCTTTCTAGAGTTTGGATAAGAAATCTCTGCAATTGGAGTTACATTTTTCACTTTTGTACTCTTTTGCTTGTTATTACCATGGAAAGAAACACAAAATTGAAAAGAATAATAATAATAAAGGGGGAAATAATATGCCCCCACCTCAATCCCTACTATGAAAGCTTACTTTTCCTAAGATTATAGAAGTTAAAAATAAGCAATAAATATGGGACCAAAAAAAATTAATTAAGCAATAAACAGAACTTAACTTAAGATTATCAAGTAACAACTTATTGACAATGATATATCAAATAATTAGTTTTTGAGTCTTTTTTTATCTACCAAAAACAACAAAACTAATTACTAAAAGGGGGCAAAAGTGATCAAATTATACCAAAAGATTCTTTGCTTGCTTGTGTCTGCTCCATAAAATTCAGATTTAGACTTTTGGTTTCATTTCCCATTCCTTATAATGTCCCATTCTTTATAAGCATATTATTTTCACCAGCAACTGTGCTTTTGGACCAGCTCACAGCTTTGAGGTACTAATTGGCAATTGCCTCCCTCCAAATTTTATTTTTTTTTTAAATTAAAAATATTATTTAATTATTTTAAAATTATTATAATTAAAATATATATAATTTAATTTACAATCAAAAGGCAGTATTCTTAAACTCTAGAAATTAATTAATCGATTAACTTTTAATTCAATAAAATTGAAATTATCTTAAAAACGAAACGATTTAATTTCGAAATAATTTAAATTAAAAATGAAAAAACAAAAAAAAAAAAAATAATCGACCACATTATGATAATTGAATGGATCCTCCAAGCATTGTTGTGACGGGGTCCATCTCTTTCTCCATGCCTCAATATTCTCCCTTCCAAGTTCACATGCATATAAATGGAAGTTGCTAGCTCGCACTAGAGCTGGACTTTTGTTTTCTTCATTCAGAATTTGTAGGTTAATTGTACGAATAAATTTAATTAAATGGTATTAAAATAATCTTTAAAATTAAAACTTAATTGGTAAGATAATAGTTTCTGCAATCAAATTCATGAAATTGAAATTTTAATGCACTATTCTTAGCAATTTTTGCCACAGTAAACTATATTGCAGGCCATTAAGGTATGTGCCTAGGGCCCCACAATTGGGAGGGCCTCGTATCGTACGTATTAGTTAAGAGTAATAATGTTTGTGCCTAGGGCCCCTTATTTTTTTATGAGCTTGTACATATTGTTATTTAAGAAAAAAACTTGCGTTTTTATTTAAAATTTTTTATTATTTAAATATAAAAAAAATATATTTTAGTGCAATTTTTCTAAAGTTCATAATTCGATTAAGACTGATCCTAATAAATTATACATCAGATTAATCAAAATTAAATTATTTAGGAGTGATATTTAAAATTAGAATAAATTTATGTTCATATTTTAAGTATTATAAACAAAAATTCAATTTCATTATTCAATTGGACCTGAAATAAATGAATAAAAAAAACACTCACAACAAGTTCACTCATCTCATAGTCAAATTTGAAATTATCAACTAAACCTAACATTTAGATAAAAATACAAAAATTTATCATATAATTATATATTTATATTAGAGTTTTAATTAACCCACAAGTTTATCTTCTTACTAGATGTCATAATGCAACATTTGACTATCTAGAAAGTCATTGAATTGCAGATTGAAAATTAAGTTAGCATGTCACCTATTTAAACAAGTTGGGATTTGGATGTCAGAAATATAAACCAGTCTACCTTAATTTGCTGCCTTCTTCTCTGATCAATTGTACTGACTACACTACAAAGGTGTAAGAAATTCTACAAGGTAAAAATTCAAAGGGTGCTATAGATAAATTATTAGTTATTTTTGGTGTTATATATGCATTATATTCTAATTATGTTGGGCTCATCTATCATAAATTTAAATATATTTATATTTATATTTATAATTATAAAATACACTATATTTAAAGTATAACAAATGTATTAAATAATTTATCAATAAATTAGAAAATATATTATATTGTTTAATAATTTTTTTCCCTTTTTCTTTTGAGGTAGCTGTGATGAGTACAAAGATATCTGATATAATGCATTAAGAAAAGCTATAAAAAAAATTGTTTCCACCTAAAGGAAACTGGTAGGGTCAATGGGCATCCCTAACTTGTCAAATCAAACTTGCAGCCTCAAAGACCAGAGTGATGTAGCTTTCACAATTTAGAAATAGAAGACTGAAGAGAATGGCTATGTTCAGTCTTCCACTAATTAAAGATTTGTATTCCTCGCTTACTATGTTATTATGTTCTTTGATGTAATTTGGCAGAAGTAATGCACTACTACTGGACTTTGCATTAGGAAAAAAAGAGACCATTTTAGGTCAAAATCAATACACAAAAAGCAATAGAATAGAATGCGTTAAAAGTAACTTATTGCCAACAATATTAGCACATATTTAGATTTAATTCATGGTATTTATAATTTTCTAATTTTAAAAAGTATTTTAATATTTTTGTACTATGCTAAAATCTACTTATAAATGAATATAGGTGTATTTGTTTGTTGCTTCGTGATGTGCTCATAGTTGAGTTGAATGTATGAGTTTGCATTAGATTATTAGTTTCTTTCTATTGGGACGTTGATGAGACATTCGCGGTACCCTTTGAAGTTAGGGAAGAGGAGTAGTTGAAAAAGCTTCTTAGTAATTAAATAGATTATGGACCTGAATGTGGGTATAAGCTTCGATTCTTTAATTAAAATTTTCTCAAAAAAAAAAAGTCTTTAATTAGATTATTTGCATCTGATTTTTTTTTACCCTTTTCTTCAATTTGAGTAAAAAAATCGGGAAGAACAATCTATAAAATATAAACTATTACGTTGTGCAATATACACATGCATACACAAAAGAAACTCTCCTTTTGTTCATCTCCTATTTTATTAGAGGATTTTGCTCTTTTTAAATGGAGTTATTTTGCGCTTTATAGTGTGAAATTTTTTAGCTTGATGTGAAAGATAATATCAAATTTATGGTTTTTATTTGATTTATCTGATGATAGAGAAACTTTTATATCAATAATTTTCTTTTTACTTGACTTATCAGATAATTAAGTAAATTTAATATCAATCATTTTTATAATTAGATATGTTTTAACAAAATTTATTTGAAACTCGATTCAATATATTTGAAATTCAAGTTTCAAATTAAGTCATTTCTTTTCATAATGTGTCAAAGGATTACAATGACTTTGTTTTCTCTCTATCCATAATTCGAATGATTTATTTTCTCTAAAAATTTGATTGTATTTTCATATTTAAACTTTGTGGTATATAAATATTTTAAGAAAATATAATTTAAATATGTTAATTTTATTACTTTCATACACTTCTCCTTTTAATTAATATTAATTTTATCATTTTTCATAAAAAAAAAAGGGAAATAAAAAAACTCCTATCAATTAGGTGCGGTATAATTGGTTTTCTCATTATCTTTAAAAATGTGAAAAGTAAGAGCTAAATTTTAGATAATGGCCCAAAGGGTAAATGGGAGGAGGTCAAATTCACAAGAAATAATATTGACACTAGGATAGGCTTAAGATCTAATTATAGCTAAAAATTAGTACTAGTCATTAGTTAATTATCTTTTAAACTCATATATATTTTTTATTATTTGACTATTTTTTTAATATAAAATATTTTAATATCTCAAGACTCCTCTCTCAAATGGTAACTAGCATAGTCCAGTTGCTACTTGACAATTACTAGTATTATATTTGGAATTTAATGAGTCTTAGTCCAATCTATAGTATTTATTGATAATTGTGATTTAATAGGTCTCAATCTAACTAGTATAATTTAAGTAATTGGGATTTAATGGGGTCACAACCCAAAAAATTAGGATAATAACCCGCTCTGATACCATGTTAAATTTTCAATAATAGACTCACGAAATAAATAATGGAAGGTCATGTCCACAAGGAATAGTATTGACACTAGGATGAGCTTAAGATTTAATTATAGATAAAAATTAGTACTAACCATTAAATAATTATCCCTTAAATTTATATATATATTATTATTTGACTATTTTTTAATATAGAACATTTTAATATCTCAACAATCTTATATTCGAGTCTCCGGTATCAAAAAATTATCATTAATTTTGTGTGAAATGTTAAAAATGAAGGCTAATAACTGTTGTGTAGCCAATACATATTAAGAGTCTAATGAATGAAAAAAAAATAGAAAATTTTATTTATTTCAACAATATAAAAAGTTTTTGGATCTTCTTTAAAAGGGAATAATCACTTAAAATAATTATTTTAAAAAGTATTTAATTTTTAATTGAAAATTAAAGTGTTTGGATGTTATTAAAAAAATAGAATTGATGAGGTGTTTTAAGTGAAAAAATAAGCTGAAAAGTATAATTTATTTTTCATATAAATTTTTCAAGAATATTTTTAATTTTTTTATGATTTTTTTATCTTTAATGAAATTAATAAGTTATATAATAACATTCAAATATTTTATAATTAAATTTTAATTTTATAATTATTATTTTTTCACTTAAATTTTAATTTTATAATCACAACCAAACACCCTTATAAGAAATTGTGGCATATTAAATCAAAAGAAAGAAAAATGGAGGCCACGGTTGAAAATTGAAAGTGCCCTAAGGGGCCCCGGCGAGTAGAACTACAGAGAGGACTTCCAATCAGACATACAAAATAAACCAGGTGTTCATTTTCCATAGGCATAATTCACTATATCTTGAGACGTGTCGTGAAATGTTTGGTTAATCTATCAAATTTAGTTCCGGCCCAATATTTATTTTGGATTGTTTCGTGCATGATTGATTTACCGGTAAGAGTTTGAAATTAGTAGTTCACGACATGCCATTATAGAGTGTATGATGGTTTAACAGCTAAAATTAAAGTTAATTTAAAAAATAATAAATAAATGTATTATTTTATATATTATGATAAATTTTAATTATATATATTTAATAATTTAGTATAATATATAAAATATATTAGTAAAATTTATTATATATTTTTATTTTCATAAATAAATGTTTTATATTTCTTATGATTTTAAGTTACTTTATATTTTGTCATAAAAAAGTTAGTTTATATTTAGTTTTGTGAATACATATAAATGCGGTATACTTTATTAAATATAGTTATTAACTAATCTCATTAAAAAATTATTTAATTATTTAAAAATAAAATTTGAAGAGGATTTTCAAAATTTTAGACATCAATTTTCATTTGGGTTCCAATTAAAAAAAAAAAAAAATCTTAATTAGTTGATATGGTTTTGGGTATTATTAGTTTTGGATTTAAAATTTTTTTATCATCCGTTTGGATGACAAGAATTTAAACCATAAATTTAAATTTGAATCAAAATTCTTGTTTGAATTATTAAAATTAACTGGATTTAAATTTGATTTAAATCTTAAATGAAATCTAACTTTTTCAAAATTTAATATTTTAAAATATTTTTTTATCTAATTATTTTAAATCTATTATTTTTATTTTTAGTCTAAAATATATATTTTTAAAAAAAATTGAAAATATAAAATTTTACATTATATACTCTCTTCAAATAAGAAATTTATTAATTTATAGATTTCAAATTATAAATTTGAAATATGATATTTAAAATCAAATTTTTAAATTTAAATTCATGCATTCAAACACAATTTTAAAAAAAAGTAAAATTGCGATCGAATATATGAATTTGAATTTAAAATTTTGATTTCAAATCTATGATTCGACATTTATAAATTTATAAATTTTTTATTTAAAAATTATAAGAAATTCAATATTTTAGATTTTAAATTTAAAAAAAATATATATGTTAAAGATTGATATAATAAATTTAAAATAATTAAGTAAAAAATTATATTCGAAAATTAAATTTTTAAGGTATTAGATATTACTAGGTATTTGAATCAAATTTAAATCCACTTAATTTTATTGATTCAAATAAGAAATTCAATTTAAATTTAAATTAATATTTTTTTAAAATATTTATAAATTAATATTTTTCTCAATAAAAAATACACACATATAAAAACACAATTTTATCATAGGTTTATATAGTGAATGTAGATGGATTTCTTGCATTTAATTTGTTAACTAATTAAACTGATAATATAACGTCATCAGGAACAAAAAAAAAAAAAAATACTTGTTTTTGGAAATAAAATTTATTTGGATATCTCTTAACTCTATTCTAGATTATTTACTTTTAATAATATCTATCAACAAAAATAATTCAATATAACTAATAATTAAAAATTGATTTGTAATGTTACTAAATGAAATAAAATTCATTAATCTTCCTAAAGCAACATTACACCACGCCTGATTTGATCATTAGAATGCAATCCTTTTGATTGCCATATTTTGCATAAAAGGAATGGACCAATTTCATATTATAAATAAATAAATTTAAGATAATGATATAATTTTTAATTTATAAAAATATTTAAAAATAAACATCGAAGCATAATCTAACAATAAATGTATATTTATTTGAATAATAAATTTAGAATTGATTTTTTCTCACTAATACTAAAAAAAAATTAAAAATTTAATCAAATATTATATTTAATATAAAATTTAAATTAAAACTTAATATTTTAAGTAATTTTTAAATTAATTATATATATTATTAAATAATTTAAAATAATTAATTATTAAAAATTTTAATTAAAAATTTTGAAGGTTGTTATAATAAAAAACCTTACCACCATTACCAAGAGTCTAATTTAGTGGTAAAAGCTTTACGGAGAGATTTAGAATTCAAAATTTTTTTTATTTAATTTATAAAAAATAAGTGTATATTTTAAAAAAAAATTTCTTTTTTTTTAACACTAATTGTTAAGTGATTTCTATTGGTGCAATATAATCACTCAAAACCCTTTAAAAAAATAAAAAAGGACCTTAGCCTACCAATCTAAATCTAAAATACCAGCCCACTCGCCCTCGAGATGCGCGTACAAATCCAATCAGTAACAGTGTGGTGTACTTTGTACAGTTGGAGATTTGTTAGGTTCACCGGCTTCGGTAACTCGGTCTGCTGGCTGGTTGATTTGGTATTGAGTTTGAACCCGTTTAAAACTGAAATTTAATTTTATTCTTTTAATTTTTATTATTTTTTAAATTATAATTCAGAAAAGCTAATAAGCATAATTTTGAAAAAAATTATAGCTTTGATAAAAAAAAAAAAAACATCTCCACCTTTTTTTTTAATATTAAAAAAAATCGATCATAAATTTATTATTAAAAAAAATTTAAATATAATAAATATAATTAAAAAATTACTTAAAAAAAATAAAATAATCATTTCATTCACTAATTTTCATCACATTCGCTTCATGGGATACTTGAGTACATGTTTTCAATATTTTAAATAAATACGTCAATGTGTTGATTTTTCATTTGTTAATTTAGATGTGCAACCCTACCTAATCCTATTGTATACAATTCTTTTTTATTTATAAATGATTTGAGATTCAACTGATTTTACATAAATAATAAATTAACTTAAAAATACTCCAAAATATTATAAAATTTTAAAAAGTATATGTTATAACATTATAATAAGTTACAAATTTAGAGTATGTTTGATAGATGGTAATATATGTAAGTAAGCAAATGTATATATAATATAATATTTATACTAAAAAAATACATTTAATTATATTATATTAAAAAACATTATAGTTTATCAAACGTAGCCTAAGAATATTGATTACTTATTACTCCAATATAAATATATATTATGACATCATTTTTCAACTTTTTGAGTATTGTATTAAATAAATAAGAATTTAAATATTTTTTGTGATAATGAAATCAATAAAGATTATAAATTAAATGTGTACTGAATACAAAGATTAAGTGCCTGTTTGGCACAGCTTATGGAGAGGAAAAAGCAGCTTTTTTAGGTGAGAAGTTGATTTTAGCTCAGTTTCTAGTGTTTGGTAAATATCAAAATTAATAAAAGCAATTATCTAGATAGTTAAAATTCAGCTTTTTGGATAAGTTGGAAATTGGAGCTTTTCAGGAAAACTGAATTTTAGATTAAACGCGTAGCTAATTTTAAAAAATTAATA